>APFE031548759.1:65069-170761 GCA_000404065.3 Pinus taeda
TCCACTTGGATGTTATGTTTCTTCATTGCGGCTTCCAAGGCTTCCATCTTCTTAAAGCATTTAGATTCTAAGTGGCCATCTCGATTACAAAAGTTACAATGTCTATCAGTCTTCTTTCATTTGTTTTTATTGGTCTTATCATTTTGCTGAAATGATCTTTCATTTTGAGACTAAGTTTGCTTAGGACCCTTGTTTGGTTTAGGACCATTCTTTTTAGGATATGACTTCTTAGGATTCTTTAAATTTGGTTGCTGTTGGGCGGCTAACGCTTTCTTGGAAGAGTTTCCAAGATTGAGAAGACAAGGTGTAAGAGTTTTTCTTGTTCTCTTATTAAAGAATCACAAAAAGAGTCAAAGGAAGGGGCCTTGTAGTCTTTTCCTTGACAAATGAAAGCTTCCCTTGTAGAATGGAAGGTGGAAACAAATACAGAGTAGGCTGGTCCCAACTTAGTAAGGATGGAATAAATAAGGTTACTATCTTCTTTCTTAACCTTAACACCTTCCAAGAGATATCTAAGGGTCTTGAATTTGGACAAGAAATCTTCAATGCAAGAAAAATTATTAGGATCCAATGTAAGCAACTCATTTTCAAGTTGATGGGCTCTAATTTCATTTTTAATCCCAAAAACTTATTGATTTGTTCCAATGCTTCATGAGGAGTATCAAGTTCTTCAATATGGAATCTAAGATCAGGAGAAATAGACATCCCTATCAAACCACGTGCTTGATCTTGTCTATTTTCCCATTTTGGAACCTTGTTTTCATCCTTTGGTTTCTTCTCTTGGCTCGTGGCTATTCTGTCGAGACCTTTACTTCTAAGTAAATCTTCCATGTAGGATACCCATTGGAAGTAGTTAGTGCTGTCAAGAATGACTTGGCATGGACTTTCCATTTAAAAAAAAACTAAAGCTGAATATGCTGAAAGTAAGTGTTCCAATGGATAGATCTCGAAAAATTAGGTTGTTTTAAAAAAAACGGCTCTGAAAAAGGCTTTCAGATGAAGAAGTTATGGCTTTTTGAAAAAAAATTGTTGAAGTCGCCGACAAAGTGCGCGAATGTGCGGGAATGAAAAAAAAACGCCCCCACAAAATGGAGATTTGAACCCAAGACCTCTACTCTCTTAAAATAGCTTTGAACCAATTGAGCTATACAAAAAATTTGAGAGAGAGAGAGAGAGAGGGGAAGGGGCCTTGGGTTGCGTGCTTGCCTTGAGAACCCTCTTTTTCCCTACAAAACACAAAACACAAAACCCAACACGGACATGCAAAGAAAACGAACCTTATGGCTCGAAGTTAGCTTTACCAAAAAAAAACTAAATATTTAAAAAAAATTGAACCTTGTGGCTCAAAGTTAGCTTTAGCCGGAAACTAAATATTTTTCTCAATGTTTCTGATTTTCCAAGATCACACTAAGGTGCAGGGAAAAGAGTATACGCATGAGAAAAAAAACTTCCTTTCTGTTTCTGATTTGCCCAGATCGCACAGAGTCGCAGGGCAAAGAGCATACGCAGAAATGAAAGGTATAGATCTGGTAAAAAAAAACTAAATAAACCGAAACCGAAATACGCAGAGAGAAAATAACAGTAAACTGCAGATAAAGATTGTATACCTCCAGATCTTAAAAATGACGCAGATAGGGCTACCGGAAACTTTTTCGCGTGAAACGAAAGGGGTTTCTCACTAGAACAGATGCTCCGAACACAACAGAGCAGTCCTCTCGGCCCGAAAGCAGTCAGAAACAGTAGATCTAGGAAACGACAGCCGCATGCAGTTCTACCGGCTTCAGATTTGGATCACCAACGGACGCGGCCCTCAAATAGCTCTGATACCATGTAGGAATTTACAGGGTAAGTTCCTCAGATAGAACACCAAAAGGACACCGCTCACAAACAGATCACAGATCAATACACCAGTATTTTGACGTGGTTAAAACCCTCAGAGAGGGAAACAGTCCACGGCCTGCACCAACGTGGCTACTACAGGAAATTTATTAATATAAGAATGAAAATTTACATAAGCTTCTCTCATGCACGGTGAACCTACAAATGACCCTCCATGCGCTTTAAATAGAATTCATGGACCAATCGGGTGTCAAGCCACGGATCAAGTGTCGGTAATACCGAGGAGAGAATGAACCGTCGGATCACTACATATCGTGACCGTCGGATTGTAAGTTACAAAATGTACAACGGTAAAGAAACACACTTTACCTAACTCTATACCTAACTCTATACTAGACCAAGTTGAACTTAACTATTTCCTATGTGTCGGAATATCCTAACAGTTTTGACCTAAATATGACTCAGCTTTATCATGAAACAATTATTTTTAATCTTTTGGTGGTGTTTTGCACAGGATGACAATTGTTTTAACGGATTTGATGATGTCTGCATTGAAACATGTCATTTTGCCCAGGGAGCATACTTTTATCACTTTTTTGGGGTCTGTAAACCTATGAAAAGGGAACTCCCTAGAGTCCTCTTTTAGCTCTTTTTAGACTCCCTAAACATGAAAATATTGTCGAGCACTTTTATTTTCGAACTCGTTAAAGTAAATGAAAAGACATCTACTCAGTATAATTTTAACCCTTTTCCGAAGTGAGCTAGACTATATATGAAAAAGGAATACCTTAGTTGAACATGGCTAAGAGGTTCTCCTGCGTATCATTTTCTTCCTTTTCGGACTCAAGAGACTATCTATGAAAAGGAACCTTTGGATTTTTCTTTTTCACCTCTTTTTCAAACTCTCTAAACATGAAAAGGGCACCAAGTTAAACCTTCGTTGGACTCGTTAAAAGCATCAAACAACGATGGAATCGTCAAACATGACGAGACTGAACCATTCTTTCTCAGGGTTCATTAAACATATTCAGAGGGGTTCATTCAAAGGATGAACTTACAAATCAAGCATATGTTATCCTCCTAAAGATTGTTAAAAAATAAAGAGTTAATAGCTCGGAATGGTTGGGAAAATTGGGAAAATGGGATACTCCACCTATTAATGGTAGTGAGTCACTCTTGAACATGACACTCTTCCACTTCATCTTTGTGGCTATTGAATTGGGAAATCTGCTTGTCTTTTGGTTCATCATACCATTTCAAAGCATCCATTTTCAGTTTTGGGTCAATGTTGCCAACTCCATATAGTGTCATTGATGTGTTCAAGAGAAATCATTCAGTTGATATCTATTAGGATATTCTTAAGCCTTCATTCCATGTTTGACATTCCTGAACCTATTCCACATTGATGTCATTCAAGGCCTTCCTACGATAGGTTTCTTCCTATCGACATCTGATCCTACCATGGAGTTTTCACCTCTTATCCCTTGAGCTCATCCTCCCATCAAGAGTGGATCTCAAGCCTAGATTGGTTAATGGATAAGAATTCCTAAACTACCATCATCTCCTATATATTTACTTCCATCCACAAGATCAATGTTGGCTTTTGGAGACTAATCATACCATTATGGTGCTGCTTTGGTCATAAGAGAGTTATCATTCCCATGCATTAGGGTGGCTTTGAGGTGTACATTGTAGCAAGGAAGGACAAGTAAAATTGGGACATCTTTACAAGATCAACTTCCACTTTTGGTTGTAAACCCTATCCCTTTCATATTAATACAAAGAGTATATCATTTTCCTATATGTGTTATGTTATGTTTACATTCATATATTTCAATGTTATGTTGATCCATTGAATAAGATGATTGGATAATGCTACATAGATGTCTTAGATCTTTGGCTTCTGTTGATTGTTTGTGCAGGTTCTAATTATAGCGATATGAGCTACGATTGTATCTTACAAGCTAAGAGGAGAGAAGAGCTTGCAACATATCACAAGTAAGCATATTTCCATTCTCCAATTTCTCTAAGGAAAACGTTATATTCTTTGATTTTTGTTGTTCTAGACTAGGCCCCTAGGTCTAGGGAAGATACTTCTGTCAGTAGTCGTAGATTTTGTATAACAATGATTCAAAAAATTAATAATTATATCCCAAATTTATTCACTCCAGAGCAGAAAAAGGCTCCATGTAGAGTAATTTTCTTCGAATAAGTGGAAGCAATGATAAAATAAATGTTGAACAATAAATACCTCAAACAATATGGATTCACCATCAAATTATTCCAACCATGATGGCCCATAATTGGACATGATGTAGGGGAAGTGGCAGAGGAATCCCAATAGTCTTGATCCATCCTCAAAGCTCTGTGAAAAGACCTTCTTCACTATGGTGCCAAAAATATAAAGTGGAGCACCACAATGGATACTAGCTCATCGCTCTATGTAATGTTCTCTATAATATAATTATTAAAATCATAGATAATAGCCTCAAGTCTCTTCTCCCAAAAATCATCTCACTAGAGAAAATAGGCTTTGTTGAAGGGTGCCAAATATTAGATGGTATTATGGTGGCAAATGAAGCAATACATTATTTGAAAATACAAAGAAAGATGGAATGTTTCTTAGACTAGACCTCTAAAAATATTTTGACAAGTTAAACCAATAATATCTACACATCGTTCTAAAAACTTTTAGCTTTACAGATGATTTGATAGAATGGATCAACAACCTCTTTCATGCAATTCCTTCTCCATTTGAGTCAATGGATCTCCTACAACCCCTGTTAAATCCTCTTGTGCTATTCGAAAAGGTAGTCCTCTTTCAACTTTCCAAATCATTCTCATAGAAGAAGGGTTGGGTGATCCCTCAAGGGAGTAGTTTCAAAGAACAAACTTAAGGGTGAACACTTGTTTAGGAATGATATTCTATTAAATCATCAACAATTAATAAATGATGCAATGGATATGGTTACCCAAACAACTGATGAAGCACGAAATTTCACACGAATATTGGGATAGTTCTCTCTCACCTTAGGTATGGAAATTAATAAGACCCAATCTCAAGTTTTTTCTCTTCAACACCCCAATTATAGTCTAGGACACATTGTCAAAATAATGGGTTTTAAAATTTAGGCTCCCCTAGAAATACTTGGGTTCTCCATTAGTCTCTAGCTCCCTGAAATGGAGCTTAATGCAGGATTTATTATCCAAATTCAACAACAAACTGGAAGACTAGACCTTTCGCTCCTTCAATGTTGCTAGAATATTGGTTCCACTAAAAGTCATGCTTTAGGCCTCACCCACTTATTTATGTTCAATGGTCATGTCTCCAACCTCAATCGTATAGGAACTATGTCGTATCTAGTGCATATTCCTCTACGGTGGCTCATATTTGGAAGATAAATGGTCCTTGGTGGCATGGGATAAGATTTAAAGGTCGAATACAAAAGGAGGACTTGGGCTACATGAGCCCATTATCATGAAAACAATCTTGGGAGAAAAATTATGGTGGATATGGATATAAGGAGGCTTGAACCAAGCCCCAAGGGTTATCTAAGTTGATCAAAAAATGTGCCTCGCCATCGGGAGGTCACAGGGTCGAATCCACCCGAAGCCCTTGGGGTCAAGTCTTGCAGTAGGCCGAGGGGCGATTTAGCCTAGCTATCGCTCAGATTTTTCCATGGACGTAGCGATTACTCACTGACCAGGGTTCTCGTGAACCACATGCAAAAAAAAAGAAGAAGGAGGCTTGAACTTATGGAAAAGAATCTAACACTACAAATAGGCTCCCCATATGCCTTCACAACACCTCATACGAATTCAAAACAAAACCCCTATTGCTTCCATAAGGTCTCTGATCCGAGTCCGGGTGTGACAAAGGACCCTTCCAAGACCTTTTAAATGAATACATCTACATGTTGTAAAAAAGAAGGAACATGACAATCATCAACACATGAAAACATAAGTCGTTGATAACAGAGTTTGTCCAGTAAGGACTACATCTTTGGGCCCCGATGCTAAGATGGTGTAGGCCACTGCATTAACTGTTGTCAATAGTGATGATGTACATAAGAGGTGATGTCGCTATCGTACAAGGAAAATTCCCTCACGCAGGAGTGGCTCCAAGAGATGTTCTGCTATAGGAACTCTCAGTCAAAAGGACTCCTATCAGTATGACACAAACTCATGCATGATGATAATGAACATCCCGTCAACATGGCATAAAAGGGTTTCCATTGCAATCATACATGGCGGCACATGAGTATCCCATCAACATAACGACAAATGGATCTCAAACAAAACATGATGAATCATGAAAACAAGTATGTACCACAAATGATTCTGCATCACATCAAGCAGGAATCATGGAACAAGGAAGAAACAAGATCCCACATCAAACATCAAACATCAAACAGGGATCTGTGCAGCACAATGCATAGCAAAATAAGTACATGAACGCACTGCATATACCTCACATCCTGAAGCCATCTGAAGAAGAGGATGTCAAACTACTGAAGTTGGTCGTCTTATCAATCTCACTGCGTCGAATCTCATGGAAATGGCTGCTCATACATGAATGCTAACACCTACACTCCACTTTGAAAAGTGGCTGAAAAATGAAATGAGCAAATGGAAAATATAAATACACCATCAGATTTGTGGCATTGAATAGTGCAAAATCGACTGTCAAATTTCTGAATTCGGAGAAAGTGGAAATCTGGGGCTTAAGGAATATTTTAGATTCCCCCTAGATTCCTCAAAGATTCCCTTCTCCAGGTCCTCTGTAAATCTGCTGCTTAGATCAAAATTCTGACTGTGCATCAGGTTCGTGTTGCTGAGAGGTGTAAGATTGACATAAAATTTTTCCAATCTGGACACTGCAAAAAATTTACCCTCCTGAGAATTTCACCCAATCATGGCTCTGCCTGTGTTTTTCTCAGATTCATGGTTCCTCCCTGCATTAAAAATTAATCAAAAAAACCTCAATTTCCATGCCCATTCCTGGTTCCTCCATTCCTTGGCACACTGATGAAATGAGGGTTTTATATGAATTTTTTGGGCAAAGTTATCAAATAATTCGTTTGGTTGATTGGTTAGAAATTTGAATTTGGTGGAGGAGGTTGAGTGATCAAACCCCGCCTCCTCCATGTTTAAACTTTTCTTGTTTTAAAAACCGCAAAAATTTGTTTTGGGGGGCTCAGGTCTGCAATGGGTGGCCCGCCACCATAACCTCTGCAGCACATCGAACATACCACACTATTTTTCTTGAATGGTCATTTTACAAGCTTTAATGGTGGTTGGTACATCATATGAGGCCACCTGGTGGGGGCCAGCCCACGTGGGTTGAGAGGGTTTGATCCCCACTGGCCTCGCATGTTATCATGGCATATGGTTATGTATGGTGGGGCGTGGGCCAGATCCACCGGAGGTGGCCCACGCACAGCCCTTTATTATGTTGTAATATATGCGGGGGATGGATGGAGTGCTCGGCAGGGTAATGGCTATCGAGCCATATTTAATTGTGGTTGTGGTTGGGACGGCAGTGGTCATGGCCCATCAGCCTTTTAATAAATCAAAAATTTTTAATGTGGTTTGGGGTGGTGGGGTTGGTGGTCTGCCACCTCATTTATATTTATTTTATTTTTATTAGAATAGGGCTATTTTTAATTTTGTCTAACATAAGGGTTATTACACAAATTAAAGAAGCAACAATTTCACCCGCTTTTAGGAGCTAGGTTTGATGCCCCAGGGTCCGTCAAATTGTAGGACACTTAAACCTCGCCCACAACCCAACTTTGACCAAGACTTTGACTGGCTCGTTCTCCCTCATATGAGCTCGGATTGATGAACCGTTCACACTGTCGTGATCAAGATGACGAGATCTACGCTCTAGTTCCAGTTTGAAAGCATTCTTATCACTTTGATTTTTAAGCTTCCGTAAGCCCTATTTGTCCTGTGTGTGTCTCTGGAGCCACCTGGATCAATCCTCCCCACTGAGGAGCTTTTGGTTCTGCAAAAGCATGAAAAATAATCTGCAACTTCTTTGTACCTTGTCTGCATCACAAGCGTCCTGAAAGGTCTTGCTTCCATCTTCTTCACCTTTGTTCTTCGGAGCCTTAAGCGATGAACTGACAACTGCAACCTCTACAACCTGTAGTACATTGTTTTTTCAAATTACATTCTTTACTTTCATGACAAAAAAATGACCCAAGCATCCCATACTTGCCACGAGTTTATAACACATACTCAGTGGTCAAGTTTACATCTAAATGGAAACAATACCCTAGCTACCAAAAACAAGGCCAACATATCATTGTTGCTTCAACAAGTGATGGAAAACACATCATCACCGCAACACATGATTTACAACAATAAGGCCAAACACTATTTTTTTTTACTAGTGATGAAAACACAACATCACTTTCAGCGTTTATCATGCAACTCAAAATAAGACTAGACATCATTGTTGCTTAACAAGTGATGGAAAACACATCATCACTTTTACATTTTAAAATGTAACAAATGATTTACAAAAGCATGACCATGACGAGCTAACATATCTAGAAACCATTTTTCACTTATTGTTGTGAATGGGTCATCCCCCTATGGTGGTTTTGTTTGTCGAACAATTGTTTCACCTGGTTATGCATCGACACTTTGCCTTTAAGGCACTGCTCTGGATGGGGCCTCCAACATGTGGCTTTTGATGGCCACTTCTGTCACAATGACTGCAATACATTTTCTTCCTCCATATTTTCTTAACATGTTTCTTTACCTATTGTTGCCTCATCCTCTTGTGTGCTGCCATTCTTTTTCAACACTTAGAAAATGTATGGTTATGTAATCCACAAAAGGTACATGTATTTCAATTCCATGTTTTACGTTCATCATTAACAACATAATTATAATCGAAATGAACATTCAAACATCGAGAGTGGTTATACATTTCCCTGCCGTCTCTAGTTTCATTATGGTGATAATAGCTTGCCTCAGCTCTCTCCCTGCAATGGCCACTGCCATGGGATGATGGGGAGGTGTTTCCATCACTCTTTCCTTGATGATTTAGACAATGTCTCGGAAGAATCTGACACCTTCAAGCATTCTCCTCCAGTGTATCCCAAGCCTGCAAATTGAGGTCTCTATTCAACCTCCAATGATTGAGTTATGCCTTGGTTATTAAAACCAAGTTCTTCTTCCTCCTCGTGCCTCGTCTTGGTAAGGAGCCTCATGTTTGTCCCTGTAATTGGGATCTCCAAATCTCCAACAGAAATCATACTATGTGAAGACAAAACTGAAAGGAAATAAACATATTTTACCTCCTCTATCGATTTAGAAAGAACTGATGAGGGCTTCTCATCATCTATTGTTGGTGGTTTGCTAACTGTCTTGATGTATTCGCCAACTTCCTGACATACCCAAGTCCTACCTGATGGGGTAATTCTTCTACTTTGATGGGATTGAAAATTCCTTCGCCATTACTGCCCAACACTTTTCCTTCATACCCCATTCTCTTCAATAGTTTGGAGCCAATTCGTGTGGTATGATTTTCAAAAACAATGAAATCATCGTCAAGAAACACACATGAAGGTGGAGAACTACTTTTTACCTCACATGGATCATGCTGCAGCTTTTCCAAGGCCTCATCCTTAGGTTGCAGTTGTCGTAGAAAACTTTGTTTCTCTTCTTGTAGATGCACCTTCAATTCGATATTCTCTGTTTGAGGATTTTGTTGTTATGCTTCAGTTCTTCTAGGGCCTCCTCTGTGGCTTGCAACTAAAGCTGCAATCACTCCTTTTCCTCTGTCTCTTTCTATAGAGTTTCATACATTATTTCCACCCTTTTGGAAATTTTGAGCATGGATTCGTACATCGCTTTTTCATCCTCTGTCGCTTCACGTTCCATTGTTCATGCTTGCAATTAACATCCATGCAAAGACCACTCTAATACCACTTGATCTGAGTTTGGGTGTGACAAAGGACCCTTCCAAGACCTTTTACTTTTGTGATGTTTTAAATTGCATTTTTTTAAAATAACATAAATGAATATATCTGCATGTTGTAAAGAAGAAGGAACATGACAATCATCAACACATGAAAACATAAGCCATTGATAATAGAGTTCGTCTAGGTGGGACTATGTCTCCAGGCTCCGATGTCAAGATGGTGTAGATCGTTGCATTAAGTGTTGTCAATAGTGATGATGTACATAAGAGGTGACGTCACTATCATACAAGGAAAATGCCCTCACGCAGGAGTGGCTCCAAGAGATGTTCCGCTACAGGAACTCTCAGTCAAAAGGACTCCTATCAGTATGACACAAACTCATGCATGATGATAATGAACATCCTGCCAACATGGCATAAAAGGGATTTCAATGCAATCATACATGGCGACACATGAGTATCCCATCAACATAACGACAAAGGGATCTCAAACAAAACATGACGAATCATGACAACATGTGCGTCCCACAAATGATTCTGCATCACATCAAGCAGGAATCATGGAAACAAGTAAGAAACAAGATCCCACATCAAACATCCAACATCAAACAAGGATTGGTGCAGCACAATGCATAGCAAAAGAAGTACATGAACGCACTGCATATACCTCACATCTTGAGGCCATCTGAAGAAGAGGATGTTAAACTTCTGAAGCTGACCACACCATCAATCTCACTGTGTCGAATCTCATGGAAATTGCTACTCGCACATGAATTCTAACACTTGCACTCCACTTTGAAAAGTGGCCGAAAAATGAAATGAGCAAATGGAAAATATGATTACACCATCAGATTTGTGGTGTCGAATAGTGCAAAATAAGCTGTCAAATTTCTGAATTCTGAGAAAGTGGAAATCTGGGGCTTAAGGAATATTTTAGATTCTCCCTAGATTCCTCAAAGATTCCCTCCTCTGGGTCCTCTGAAAATTTGCTGCTCAGATCGAAATTCTGACTGTGCCATCAAGTTTATGTCACTGAGAGGTGTAAGGTCGACATAACATTTCTCCAATTTGGACACTACAAAAATTTTACCCTCCTGAGAATTTTGCCCAATCATGGATCCGCCTGTGTTTTTCTCAGGTTCATGGTTCCACCCTGCTTTACAAATTGATTAAAAAAACCTTGATTTTCGTGCCCACTCCTGGTTCCTCCATGCCTGGGCGCACTGATGAAATGAGGTATGAATTTTTTGGGAAAAGTTATCAAAGAAGTCGTTTGGTGGATTGGTTAGAAATCCAAATTTGGTGGAGGAGGTCAGGTGGTCAAACCCTGCCTCCTCCATGTTTAAACTTTTCTTGTTTTAAAAACCACAAAAATTTGTTTTGGGTGGTTGAGTCTGCATTGGGTAGCCCACCCCCATAACCTTCATAGCACATGGAACATACCGCACTGTTTTTTTAATGGTCATTGGTACAAGCTTTAATGGAGGGTTGGTACATCATATGAGGCTGTCTGGTGGGGGCCGGCCCACGTGGGGTGGGTGGGTTCGATCCCCGCTGGCCTCGCACGTTATCATGGCATATGGTTATGTATGGTGGGGCGTGGGCTGGGTCCACCAGAGGTGGCCCGCCCACAACCCTTTATTATGTTGTAATATATGTGGGAGATGGATGGAGGGCTCTGTGGGATAATGTCTGTCAAGCCATATTTAATTGTGGTTGCGGTTGGGACGGTAGGGCTCATGGCCCGTTGGCCTTTTAATAAATCAATTTTTTTTAGTGTGGTTTGGGGTGGCGAGGGTGGTGGCCCGCCACCTCATTTATATTTTTTTATTTTTATTAGAATAGGGCTATTTCTAATTTTGTTTAACATAAGGGATATTAGAAAAATTCAAGAGGCAACAATTTTGCCCACTTTCGAGAGCTAGGATTCATGCCCCGGGTTCAGTCAAATTGTAGGACACTTAAACCTAGCCCACAACCCAACTTTGACCAGAAATTTGACTGACTCGTTCTCCCTCATACGAGATCAGATTGACGAATAGTTTACACTGTCGTGATTAGGATGACAAGATCTACGCTCTGGTTCCAGTTTGAAAGAATTTTGATTGCGTTTATTTTCAGGCTTCCATAAGCCCTCTTTGTCCTGTGTGTGTCTTTAGAGCCACCTGGATTAGTCTCTTACAAAAAACGATATGTACTTAATTCAAAAACACTACTTCTAGGAAGTTAAATACGCTCACACTACCCTATTTTGGGAATACTCATGGGAAAAAATTCCTAAACTATGTGAACAACAAAAACTAGATATGATGAGTTTTCAAATGACTAGTCAAGGTCTAACAAAAATTGTTGATTATTAGACAAATACTGATACCAACCTGAAATGATGATAATGGCGACCATCAGAAGCATGGCATCCCAAGCCAAAGGATGGACTATGGTAACATTTCTAGGGAAATATATAAAATAAGGCTCATTCCCTTTGCACCCTAGGAAAACAAACTTCATTGGGGCTACACATCAAAAGGAACCTTTCTTATACATGAATCTTATCATCTAGAAGTTGGACATCAAGCTTTACAAATTGATGACGTCTAGATCAAAATAAGGAAGAAGGAAACTTGGCCAAATATTTCCTTCTTTTCGTGGCTCCTGATGAAAAATAAGACTCTAATGTGGGGCAATATTCAAAAGTGCAACTACTAAGGACCATCTAGATTCTCGCTCTATCTTCTTCGTATGGAAAACCTAGAACATCTATTTAATAGTTGTATTTTCTCCTCATGCTTATAAACCGGGCTAGAAGAATGCCTTACTTTCTTTAACATGGACCCTTCCAATATCTTAAATACCATCTCTAGCTAGGGAAAACAAGTGTTTTCAAACTCTATTCTCAATCCCATCTGGATGATATTCCCTAGGTTCCTCCTCTAGGCAAGATGGAAAGAGCACAATAGAAGGATTTTCAAGGGCTCTTCCATTTCCCTGGATTCTCTCTAGAATTACATTCTCTATAACATCAAAGAAACCATTCTTGCAGTCTCTTGGTATTCCCAAGACTAGGAGGCTCATGGTAGTGAAGCTATTCTACTTCATAGATAGCACCTTGTCCTCCCTCCTTCTCTGTCTTCCTTTACCACCCCCCTCCCCCCATCAGGTATTTTTTTAAGGATTCAAATATTATGCCTAAGTATAATATTATAGGTGATTATTCTAGTTTGAAAAGTCATACATATATAACATAGGCGAATATTTAATAAAAAAACATCTAATTTACTATTAAAATTGGCAAAATTTTAGTGAATATCATCCATTTAATCATATATATGTAAAAAATGGATGAACTTTTTGCCAAATTGGCTAATACGTTTTTTTAGAAATGTCCAAAAAATAGCTAATTACTGAAATTTCGCCCGTAAAATTTTCCCCACCCCCCATACCCTCCTATTTCATCCGCTTGGTCTCCCCAACATCCCCATTTTCTCAAATTAAACTTTGACAAGGAGTTTAAAGGAAACCTAGGACCAATGGGATATGTTAGTATCATTTGCGAGCATGATGGCATGCCTTTTTAAATTTCTCAAGAATAGTTGTACTTAACAAAAAAAATGCAATTGAACTCATGGCTCCTATATCAAGTCTAGAAATGGCATAATCTCAAGGATTTTCCAAGCTCTTTGTGGAAGGAGACTCCCAACTCATTGTGAACATGCTACGCATAATTCAGAATGGCACACAGGTACATAAAGTATCCAAGAGTTGGTGGTTGAAATAATTTCTCTATCATTTCTCCTCTCTAATTATCATTCCCTACAATTTTTAGTGAGTAGGAAACAAAATCACTAATCTACTAGCTAATTATGGAAGCCTTGATTCCTCAGCCCAAGTTTCTTTCATCTAGAGCCTCTTTATATATCCCCCCCTCAAGCAAATGTGTTGGAAATGTATCCAAAAATACCTTCTAGCCCTAGATGGGGTGCTTTCTAAAGAAAAGGGGAGGGATGGGGGGTATTTCGTCCCACCTAGCCAAAGGACCACGGGATGTGGTATCACGGCTCCATAGTAAATCTGGTTGTGTTATCCCAAAACTCTACATGTAGTCTATCCTTCACAACATTAAATAAATAAGCACATCACACTCATGCCTTGATTGTAATCTATGCATACATCCTTTCCACTGAGACTCCACTCGTGAAAAATACTGGCTAGTGTCAATTATGGTTATGGATCCTCACATTCTCATCCAGAATGAGCACAATTTTGATGAGGTTGGTGAAAAGAGAAACAAGCATGTTTCATAGGTTATGGCTCATGGAAACTCTAATTGGGTTTCTCTATCGGTCCACTCTTGCAAGCCTTGACTTGGTAACAAGTAGAACATTCATTAGGAAACCACAACTTCAATAGAGTTGGTTCTTCCTTTGATATATGGAACTATAGTTTTGGTGGTAATTTCCAAATTTTCGTAAGGTTTATGCTCATTTTGCATCTTTTTTTCTATTGCAAGTTAGGTAGTAATAAAGCAACTTTTACATCTAGGATGTTTTGCATACAAGGTACAAATACTCTACCTTGCTGGTAAATGGTTTTGGTCATGGCTCCACTAGATTACTCATGGTTAGGAAATCCATCCTGACTTGTGTTCCCTTTCTCATTTTATGGTTCTCCTTTGTCCCTCATATGTTTTTATCTCTATTTAGTTTCGATGGGTAGTTTTATTTGTTTTCTTTAGTTTTCTAGCAATTTTTATGTGGACTTAGCCTCTAGGCCTTTTCAACAGTTGACACTGTATTTTTCACCTTGCTTATTCTTCGGTTGGTTATCCTCCTTCATTCCTTGCAAGTTGCTTGATTTTTCACTCAGACATGGTCCTCACTGCACCGTATTTCTCACCTATGTCTGTTGAATTTTCCTTAGGCCCTAGATCTAATCTAAGGCTAATCGTGCACACAACCACATTAGGAACCCTCAACTTTCCAACGCTTTTCACAACAAAAATATTCAATGATAAAATCAATTTGGTACACAATGATAAGATCCCAAAGCTCGGTTATTTTATGAATCCATCAATAAAAGAATCATTGAGCTCTCGTACTCTAGGGATGATGCCCTCAATCACTAATACATTTAATATACATCGTATACAAACTAGGACTTTCAAACTGCTACTTAATATATGCAATCTACCCAATAAAAAGACAAGAAAATATACATAACTTGTTTGTTGGAGAAGCCCTTCTCCTTTAGCCCTTTCAGTTCACATTTTATTTGACACCTGGAAGGTCCTTTACCTCATTATATTACAGAGACATATCACTTTGTCCATCAGTTTCTAATAAGGTATTTAATCCATCAAATACATTGTACATCAACCCTAAATATCTTTGCTACTCATAATGGGTTTTTCCTTCATATCACTGTATATTCGCCCTCCAACAATCTTCTTACTCACAGTAAATTTATCCATTGACCCACTACATACTAGCCCTAAAAATACACTTTGTTCACAACTTTGTTTATGAACAAACTTCTGAATATATAGAGATATCTCACTAACCATACTATGGCTAGCATACTGATCTTAGATCTACCCTTTCGCGAACTTTGCTGCTTCACTTGGTAACCAAATAACTTGTGATCTATTCCTAGTGTTCTACACATCCAAACTATGCAATTTGGCCACCTTTTGACTGAGCTTCAGAACCTCCAATATCCTACAAAGATCCATGACATCCATTACAGTCCTTCCATCCCTCATTATGATTGATATCTGCATTAACCAAGCTTCCAAATCTCAATCCTGACCTCGACTGCATAATTTAGAAATGGATCAGATGCTCAAATTTCTATATCTAACTCTTGACACTCCTGATTTGAGTCTCATCTCCTTTGTCCTGACAATGTTTTTCCATACTCGGCCTCCTCACCACCCTATGGCATTTCTAACCCACCACAAACTGCTAATATTTTCCTCAATATTCAATTCAAGATGTCGAACCTCCAAATATACCTTCCACAGCTAAGAGTCAACCTAACCATCTTACGACCCTTCTCTCTCTTCTGCATATAGTTCTGAGGAGCCTTGAGCCTTTTCCATCTACCTTAGAATCATTATGGTCTACCTGCAACAAGAAAACCAAGGCTCCAAGCCTTCTTCAATAATTAAAACATAACTCAATTATATTTCCAACCTCCTCGACCTTGCCTTAGTAGACATTGGATTCTCTCATTATCTCTTCACCTTCTTTAGGGTTTGTAGCCTTTCTCTATTGATGATATCAACCTTCATGAGAATATCCTAACCCTCCTAAGATTTTGTTAGCATAAGAGAGCTTACATCTCTATTTCATACAATTGTGTGAGACATCACCTTAGGCCTCCTCTATTTATCCTTTTCCTTGGGTCACTTAGGAACCCTCTAGACTTAGGGTTTTAGCCTCTTGAACCTTAGAAAAAATAATTATTTCTCTTTTGGTCCTAAATCAACACTTTGGGTCCAAAACCCCACTTTTAGGTAAATTTCCCAATAAACTACTTTTTGGTAGGTTGTCCTCTCTCAGGAAATACCTTCCAAGCTACCCAAAATCTAAGATGGTCTCTTCCACGTGCCCCCCACACCCTCAACGTTTAAAAGCTTTCGAATTCCCTCCCTTAGCCCTCTGCCACCTGATACTTTTTGCCTCTCCTCCATGCCTCATCAAAGCACTCACGTCCATAGGGGAGAAAATTACTATCAAGAATGAGTGCATAAGGTAATCACACGTATGCACTGAAACTTGGAGGAAATCACTGCTTGGTTTCATGAGTTCACTCTGGGCCCCATCCAGGAGGAACTTACCCATGTTTAGGGGGAAGGAACCTCTCACAAGCACCAACTCTCAGACACAGAGGTACTCAATGAGATGGAAAACTGGGTATCATATATTAGGCATACATGTGGACACTTCAACTAGTACATGCATAAAGTATATTTATATTGGCACATGAAGTTCCTCCTTGGAAAAACCTTATTAGACAAGCATGAATATTGGGATGATTTCCTCCATTTGATTAAGAATCTAAATCAACATATTAAGGACCTAGATCAAATAATGGAACATATTGAACAACGCCTTGGCATCCTGCCCCTAACTAGAGGCATCCTAGGTGCCAACAAAGATCCCATATAGGTTGCAACCATAAATTATGACCCTTCCTCTTATATTATGTTATGTCTCTATTTTAATGGCTTCTAGTACCTATTGTTCACTTCCAAGGCCAAATAAGCCCACTCTGTAGTTTTTGTATGCTTAAATTTGGTTATCTTAGTACTTTGTCATATTATGCCTCTGTACGGAGAGTGAATGTTTGGCTTTGGCCTAGCCTTTGTAGTGAAAGAATAACCTAATTATTTTAGTATTATCATGTACTTCCAATGTTTATAAGGAAATATAATTTTCCCGACCATATATATATTTGTGTGTGTATGTGTGAGTTGTTTAAAAAAGTATTTAAATGTTCATATTTTTAATTAAAAAATCTCGATCATATCAATTTTTTAAGAGTATTGTTTTTATGATTTCGTGTATAATAATGATGATTTATGAGTCATAGTTTAAAAATATTGCAATTTCAATGTTCCATTGAAAATGGGTCAAGTTGTCCTAGGCTAAGATCTCAAAAGAGCTATAATTTTAGCCTTAAAAAAATTCCTCTAGGTAGAATTACTCTTTGATTTAAGTGTTGATTTTTAACGTTTTTCTAGTCATGATATTTGGTTTATAATACCATGGTTAAAAATTGTTGAAATATTAATATATTTGCTCATGATATTTGGTTTTAATTCCATGGTTGAAAATTATCAGAATTTTGAGGTTTTTGACTCATGTTGTTAGATATTTAATTTCATGGTTGAAAATTATTGAAATTTTAAGGTTTTCTGTGATTTGATTTTACTTTTAAATGCATGATTGAAAAATGTTGGAGTTTTACACTACCTCCCCCAAAAAAAAGGGTGATGTAGCATCACCACTTTTCAATTTTTGTGTGTTTTTTCATTTTTTGTGTGCAAAAATAGAGGTTTTTTGGGCTAGAGTTCTCGGTTTGAGGTTACATCTCTTATGTTTAAGAGAGAATTTCATGTACAATGATAGGTTACTTTAGTCCCAACAATTTTTCCCAGAGAAACAAATATTTTCCCATATGGTGCGTCTGTGAATATATGATAAGAAAAGTAAAAAAAAATGCACACCAAGCATACACAAGTAGCTATTAAGATATGGATGAGAATTACCTGTAAATAGGTATATCTCCTAACTCTATTGGTGATTCCATCTTCATGAAGATCTCCTTCTGAGATCTTTGCTCCAAATCTTCACTAGAAACCTGCACACAAAGACAACAAAGTTCTCTCCTATCCTGCAACCACAAAGATTATGGCATACAAACCAATATACTCATGCAAATAAAATAAAAATGAATGTAATGGGGGGAATATATTTACTTTGCATTAATCATGTGAATAAGTACATAATTGAGACTCCTTCAGTCCTTCCTCAGACAACCTCCCTAACCTCAACACTCACTAATATATGCACCTATTAAAGTCAATTTATTGCAAAAGGATTTCACCAACATTCTAAGATAGTCTATTTTCTTCTCTTATAACTAGTGAAGAGGCTCCATTTATATATATTATTATCATGGTTGGCCTTCATTGCACCTAGACACTTTCTTGACCATATCAAGGCGATAGTTAGGATAGACCAAATCAATCCTTATTTTAATCAAAGTTTTCAACTTGGACCAAATCTAATCGAAATCCCACACTATTTCAGAGCTCCAATGTAGAGAAGGTGTTGGTAGCCTTCTAGTTCGATCTAGAACAGCATGGGGAAGCATTGATAGGCTCACTGGCTTGGTTCCCATAACTAAGGAGTGTTGATCCCTCAAAACACATGGAATTTGATGCTTCACTAGTCACAAATTGATCCTTTGACTTGGAAAAGGGTGTGGCTTTCTCCTTGACCCTAGGGGGTGGATGTTTTAGCTATAACATATGCCCCCAATGTATGAGGTTAGAAGAGAATCTGATGACCAAAATACATTACAAAAAGTACAGTAGTGAGAGAGAGGTAGGAGGAGACCAAGAGAAAGAGACCTACAAGGAATCAAAAGTGTAGTCAAATACATAAAGAATTACATCCCCGAGGTAGGAAAACTCATACTTGGTACAAAGAGAATACATCATAGATGCCCACACAACATACTGTGGGCTGATGTCATCAAGGACTAGTCAAGATATATTATAGATCTATGGCACAATAATGTTATCACTGCTACAACACCCTCCAAATTTTGGCCCATATTTAAACTTTGGAGCCTCCCTTTAACCATGTGAACTATCATTTCTAGTTATAAAGGACATTCCATACTTGTTTTCTAGGTTTTCAAGTTCCTCTGCGAAGAAATTTCAAGTGTGATCTTTTGTCAAGGGAAGTGTCTCTTCTTGTGAAAGGGAGTTATAACGCATCTTTAAGAGGAAACTTTGGTGTTTTAGTTTTCCCTAATTAGTCCTATTCTTCATAGAGATATGCATTATACTCATTCCCAAAGTACTGTGCACTTTCTTGTTGCAATCGACACTAGTGTCGCATGGCATATCTTAAGTGTTGCACTTGGAGACAAGTGTCATTTTGCTAACATTTGAATGGATGTATGTTGATTTTGGGTGTTATATATTTCATTGTCATGTGGTTGATATTTTATTAGTGTGTGAGCATGCTCAAACCTTGTTGGATGTTCTGGTCTTATCTTTTGTTTCATTGATCCCACACTTAGTCAAAATTTTAAGTGTCTTATCTCCACAACTTACCAGACTAAACACTCATCATCTTTCCTTCCTGAATTACACACTATGCAGTCTCAACCCCCAGTCATCCATCCTTGCCTCCTATAATTGTGCATTTTGTAGTCACTACCTCTAAGGATTGTGCATTGTGAAATCATAGTGCTAAGTCCCTCCCTCTTCCACTTGCAAACTGCACAATCAATGCCTAGTCAGGCTTCCATTGCACACTGAATAGTCTCAGTCAGTAGTCAAGCATGTCTCAATCCTTGAATTTCTCAATTATGAAATCACATATCTCATTCCTTCCAAAAATGTGCATTATGCAATCACAGTGAGAAAGCCTACCTCACTCCATCACTGAATCCCTCAACTATGCAGTCCTTCCTTCTAGTTCCTCATCTACTGCGCATTTCATAATCATAGTGACTAGACCCGAATCATTGCCTCCTGGAACTACACACTACACAATCCATGAACCTCCTCCTTAGTCCTACACTCTGTCCCGGCTCAATCAATGTGTTGCATGAAGAACATGGAAAATTTTAGGGGCTAATATTCGCAGATGGGCTGATTTTCCATGCTTTTTCCAAAAAAAAAAATCGCAATTTCCATTTTTCCTAGAATTGATTTGCCCAAATTTTATAGGATAAAATTATTTTACATTAAAAATCACCAAAACTTTATAGAGACTATCACAAAAACTTTATAAAGGCTATATAAAATCATTATAAATTTGAAGGTTTTTATAAAAATATCACCAAACATTTTACAATTTTTATATTAGGGATTAATAAGATTCGCCAAAGTTTCTAAAATTTAAAATAAATTTTCATCCTTAAAATTTTCTCTGATGAAGAACAAGATAGAATAGGATATTTTCAAACTGATGTTGTCTTGTAGTGAGTGAATTCCATTTGCAGGTATTGTTATGTTGACATGAAAGGATGATGCTCAAGGAGGATGTCAAGGAGATCATGGGAGAAGACACTTGTGAATATGGAGATGCAAAGAGATCATCAAACAAGGAGATGAAGGGACACCGAATCATGAAATAATAAAGAAGATAAAAATCACCTGGAAAGCTCCACATCATCCCCACCTCTTGAAGGATGAAGATGAAATACATGTGAGACTTATCATGAAGATACAAATATGGAAGGAAAGAGAGAATTTTGGCATATGCACTCTACATGAAGCCCATTTCAACATTTCCAAGTCATTGCTTTTTCAAGTCTCACATCAAGAGTTATATGTGTCATTTTATTTTGCCATGTCATTTCTGGATGTAATTATGTAATTTTCAAAAAATGAGAAATGTAAAATGTGTGGAAACCCAAGGGTCACACATAGAATGTGAAGAGTCATATCGAATCTCAATGGTTTCATAAGAATTTAAAAAGTCACATGGGATCTCAAGAGTCACGAGGGAACCTCAAGAGTCACAAGGGAGGTGGAGAGTCACCTCATTTGTTATATATATATCCTCATAGCTCAAGCAACTGAATTTTCACCTTGGATTCTCATGTTAGGCGTAGAAGAGAAGATTAGTCTTTTGAGAATAAAGTAGTTTCTTAACATTCCACTATTGAAACTAATGTTGTATCATTGTAATGGTGTATCTTGGGACTTCCACTTTACAATTAAAAGCTCTTAGAGCTAGCACACTTTTCATGCATATGTTGTGAATGATTCTAAGACTATTCTTTCATTGTTTGTGGTGTATGTTTATGTTAAAACATACCAATGAAAATGAACTATTTATTTGGCTTTAGTATGCATGTTTGAATCACGTGACTCTTCCTTTGATGATCATTATTTATTGGTGAACTATTTGACAAGATTATTAACGATTCCTTCATATGTATGTGTGTGTCTTTATTAGGATAGTACTAATAATTTTCTCTTAAATACTCACTCTTTATTCCTTTCTATGAAAGAACCATTATACACTTTGTAATTGAATACATCACAAAGCTAACTTAATTTTTTTATCTCAAAAGTACACACATTTCTCTTCTGTCATTTATTGTAGCCAAGGTAAATCTTTAATATAATGGAAACTGGCCTAAATTTATGGTTGGGGCTCCTATACAAAATGGTGTGAGGTCTAATTGGGACTTCATATAAGGGATACCCTCTGACTGTTGGTGGCATCTAGCATCGTCAACAGTTCTACTGCTAGAAGGAGGTCAACCTTTTTATGGATGAAAATTCACTACATTCTCATAAAGAACCTTCACTACAAGGTAGTAATTGTTTGAGTCCAACTCTAATTCATATATCTGAGAAAGAAGAGTCACCTCACTAAGGTCAGAAGCATTCATACCAAGTTACTTGTGACCAACTTAATACATTTCACCCTATTACTCATTGGTTTTCTAGAGCTATTGGTTTGCTTCCTATTGCATATGTTTTCCCTTATAAGAAATCAGGGAAAGAGACCACCCAACGTGGTCTCTTTGGTGGAGGAATTGGTTACTTCTACCATTGAAGATTTAGTTGTTACACTTGAATATTCCATTCATCAAGGAAAATTTATACCACCTATTGGGGAAGATCTAAAAAGAGACGAGGAGGATTTTCATTTTTCCGACGAAGAATAGCTAAGGGAAGATAAATGACCGAATAATAACGAGGATTTGAATGGTGAAGGAGAAGAATATTCAAATTAAGAGAGTGAGGAGGTGGAGGAGAATGAAGAAATGGCCAATGAACAATTAAATTGGATGGCCCAATGGCCTCTTTCTCGTCGAGGACATCCCCATCACTTACTAAGCACCCGAAAAAACTACTTTCAAAGTACAATCCTAATAAGAAAGTGAAGGCTGGAGATCACATTGATGAATTCTACTTGCATCTACAGATGTTAGAGGTTCATTTTGATGATGTTTCTTGTAGATTATTTCCATACACTCTAGAAAGTAGAGTGTCAGTTTGGTACCATAGCCTTCCACCTAATTCAATCCACAATTGGAGGGAGTTCAAACAATTGTTCATAGAAAAGTTTGCTAATGATAAAACTCCATCCATGTTACTCAAAGAACTCAGAAACATTAACATGGGGGATAAAGAAAAGGTTAAGTATATAAATAAAAGGTTTACATGTATTTTGAACAAATTTCCCATTGATGTACAACCACATGACTCAATTACTAAATATTAGTATATTTCTACCTTGCCCACTAACATTCTGTTTTTGTCAAGCAAGCTATAAAACATACTTTGGCTCTTAACAATGTAGAAGACATTATTGTTGAGAAGGAATTGAGGTCTATTGCGGTTATTTCCGATTAGGAAGATTCAAAGGACTCTAGAGAAACTAGTAAAATGTCTCAAGCCTCTTCCACCAAAGCTATTTTGCAACCAATTCCCAAAATAGAAGAAAAAGATCAACGACTTAAAAATTAGCCTCTTCGACGAGGAAACCTCTTTTACATTACACAAATGAACATTTCTCCAATGATACAAATGACAATACCTCATTTTTATATATAGGAGTCTAAGGGGTCAAAATATAATCAAAGCATATATAACAATAATAATGTAAGAGCACAACAATAACAATAGTGGGCTTCTATGGGGCATAACAATAACAATATGGGGGCTACATGGGCACAACAATAATAAGGGGGATATACTAGTATTATAGGGACCTAACATGCCCCTATCCTTCAAAAACATGTTGTCCTCAATTCTTGAGTAGTTTTGGATGCTTCTATATAAAATTCAAATCCTCCCATGTGTAATGTTCAGTAGGTAAGTTCTTCCACTTAATGAGATAATCTGAAATTGATCGATTCCATAGCTATCATGTTCTTGGTTCCATGACTACTTCAAGCTCAAATATGATTTTTCCTTCTTTGTTAAATTATGGGAATACTGTTTGAATGGGAAGCTTGTCACCGATAACTTTATTTAAGCATGAAACATGGAAAACTAGGTGTACTCGGGAAGATGTAAGAAGCTCCAATTTGTATGCCATCGTATTGATCTTTTGCAGCACCTTGTAAGGACCATAGTACTTGGGTGATAATTTATTATCCTTCTTATCTTTCTTTAAGGACATTTTTTTCTATGGTTTTAGCCACAAGAATACCTAGTTTCCTACCTAAAACATTCTTTCACTGCGATGTTGATATGCTTGTTGTTTCATTCAATTCTGCGCAAGAGTGAGGCTATCCTTTAAGAGTTGGAGAACTTGCTATTGATCGTCGATGTGATATTCCAGTTCTTGAAACTTAGAATTTTCTCTTAAATATGATGTGATGGATGGTGGATGATATTGTTGGGCGCGGGATCCCCAAAGGGCGGTTTTGGGGCTTAAAGCCCATATTTTGGTCAAATCTTGTAATCTGAGTGTAAAGACTCCGCATTTTGTGCTTGCGGAGTGCGTAGATGGTAAAGAGTCATAGGGTTGTCCGCCCTTATTTTGGAAATATAATGTCGGCTGTAAAAGATCTACCCATGGTCCGAAAAGATCTACCCATGGTCCACAGACCATGGGATTGTATAAATAGATCTAAGCTCTAAGTAGTTTAAGGAATCAATCAAGGAATGAATGAAGATATGATGTATGAGAGATAGCTCTGAAGTGGAATTCTAAGTCTTGGGTCATAGCATAGGTAGAGGCTCTGCAGCTGAGTGCGTAGAGGCCTAGAAGTCCGCAGCTGAGTGCACGGACCCCTGCAACTGATTGCGCAGGGCGGGTCGAGTCTGTAATCGTCAGAATTATCAATAAAGAGAAGTATTATGTAATTTTTGCATCTTTATTTCCTATTTATGCATATTTTATATTAGGTATGAACTTCACTTATAATGCTTATATGATGCACGAATGTATGTAAATGTATTGGTTAAGTGAACGCAAGTAAGAACATATGTTTATGAGAAGCTAACTAAGATCTGTTAATAAGATAAGAAAGACACTTAGCCTAGTTTGGGAGATATTGTAGTTCGATGCCCTAGTAGCGTGAAATGACTTCAGCCCCTAGTTAGGGCTGTGCGGAAGCCGATTGTACCCTTTCACAAAGGTATTGAAGGGTGGAACAGAGGGTCAAGCAACCTGCACAAAGGCAGGTCTAGATGGAATAAACCAACATCACCACCATCTCAAGGGTGTGGAAACTTGGTTCTAGCGTCCCCCCATACTGCTTCGGGTGAAACTTCAGTCCGCGGGCTAATGCCAAAAGGGCCAGTAGTGTAGGGATTTGTTTGGATAACTAATGTTGAGCCTGAGTCAGGCCCCCTCAAGCCAACAAATGGTTCCATTGCCAGGACCAGAATCTACATAAGAGACATGTGATGTCGTATCATTTGAATCCAACTAAGAAAGAAATCGAAGGTTGGTTAGACAGAAGGGTTCACAAGTACGTGGCACAAGAAAATATAAACCCACGACTATCAAAAGAATAGTGGTTGGACTGATACCTATATACGGAGATCCACGAAATCTTTTTCGCCTCCTTTCCTACTGAGCTATACGAGTGGATCGCGAAGCTATCGGATAGCCAAGGAAGGTGGAAACTTGACTATCCTATTGTGTGGACCTCAGAGTTAGTGTGAAGGTTGGAAGCATCAGAGGATAAGATCACCTGCGCTATCAATAATTGGCTCGATCGCATCATAGGAGGATTTGTGACTGAATTCGTGGTCGACACCTCTGTCAGCTATAGTGAGGCAGAGCGACGCTTTTTCAAAGGACCGCGAGGTAAGTACATAAAATATTTGAATACTTTGATTAAGATGTTGTTGTGCGAAAAACAGGTTATGCAGCTACCTTGATGTTTGGGACTATGCGAAGCGGAAGATTTTACAAAAACGAAGGAAATAAGGGTCCAGAGCATATCCCCTTGATTTCACCTCTGTGAGGGGACGAAGAAGGGATCTCGAAGGTCTCTCCATGAAGTGCTATTTAGTTGATAAAATAAGGATTCCCGCGAATACCACCTCCTCCCACACCACCACCGGCTTCACCGCCATCACCTCCAACTTCACCCGTACCACCTCCACCTCCACTACAATTTAGTATGGAAAACAGAGTGAAGTTACCTTTGTTCAAAGGCTTGGGAAATGAGGACCCTGACCAATTCTGGTTCATTGTGAGGGTTGTATGGGAATCTCAAGGTGTTACATATGACTATATAAAGAAAGCGACACTGGCTAGTGCTCTGTAGGATCACGCGCTAACCTAGTATATTAAGTATTCCAATGATAACCCAAATGCGAGAGTAGCGGACATCCAAGCAACACTAAATAGGGAATTTAGCGGGCCTAAATCTAAAGCGCAGTTGATTGCGAGCTTCAAAGGGATGGTGATGCAACCAGGTGAGACATCATGTGAATTGGATAAAATATTGAAGTGTCAAATCTGTGAAGGCAATATGAATTTGATAGATGGACAACATCACGAGTGGTTTGTGGCTTTGCTACTACCCCACTTGAGGAGTGCGCTATGGAAACAAAAGTTAACAACTCAGGTAGAGGCCTTGGAGATTGCCATGAGACTACATGAGACTCTGATGCAAGACCCTAATATAGGAGTTCAGAAGATCCACGCCCAGCTGCAAAATTTGTGCCTTGAGATGCAGAGTCTGAAGCAGAACAGGACGGTTCGGCCAGAGGTACGCAAAGAGGTATGGTTTTTGAAATGAAAGAGTCAGGGTCATGACAAAGGCCACATCCCAGTCTTTACAAATTACCTTGTGTTGTGGCCACCAACAACCCCCCTCTTTGTTTGATATTAGCATTAACACCAAGAAAATAGGGGACCCTTAACAAAAAATTCAAACAAACATCTCTAGGAACATTTTTGTTTTTCCTTAGAATTTTATCGCAACAAAGCAGAAACATTTCTTTTATGAGCATAAAAAACCATGAAGGAACGATGCGAAATTCATCATGTCAGATTCACCATAATCGCTCTTAAATAAAAAACTTAAGAAATCTCCGACGGTCGATGTGTGACGTCGCACATCGTAACATCGTGTAAAGTGGCACACAATGACTAATATTTGCGATCTGCGATATTGCGATACCACGATACTATAACACAAATCTGCGATCTGCAATCTGTGATGAGCGCGAATTTTCCTCTGCGCAGTATTCAAGGAAAGCTGCCCATTAATCAGAATTAAGCGCGCGCCTTAAAAAAGGAAATTAATGATTGTACGAATGACTGCTTTTTGTTTTTCGAAGAGTAAGTTCGCTATGAATGTCATAATTATGCACACATAAGATTTGAATCTTTCATGTCAATCTTTATTTACCATTACTCTTTTCCTTTGCGCAAACTATAAAACAGGAAATAACATGAAGCAATATTGTAGGAAACATCTAAGGAAAAGGGGAAAGCGCCAATGCTCTGAGAACACAGAAGAGATCTCTTCAGAAATGGGTGCCGCATACGATAGAACTACAGATTCCAGAGTATCACTCAACAGATGCTAATGACCGATAGGTCATCTGAAGCTCAGAATCAAAGGCGCACAAAAGCAGCATGATTACAAAAAGACTTGAAACTTACACACCAGAAAAGCCCGGCATGAAGAACGGAGGAAGTTTTTAATCCAGAGAATTGCTCAGAAAGTAAAGTCTTTTAACTCATCAAGTCATTCGCAAAGACAGAAACCGAAATAGAAAAAGCAGAACCAGTTTAAGGGAAATTTGAGTTATTACCAAGTATACACCCAGTCAGCGGGAGATTCTCTAAAAAATCTTATAGTTTACCAGAAAGTGGTGCCAGCTCTTGTTACTTCTATTTTTATAGCACACACGAAAAGGGAAGGCAACCAGCCGACTCTTCCCAGTCGAATGTTGCATGCTTATAGCACTGAGGAGTAAATACAGAAATAGTTCAAAGTTAGATTTAATTTTTAGAAATAGTTTTCTTTATCAGAAGGACGGTAATTTGAAAACCGAATCCTAAATTTATGTAATCAAGTTAGTTAGCTAGCAGTATTTAAACCCTTCTCACGCATTTAGAGAAGGGTCCGGAGATTTGTCAAAAACTCATCCTCAGAACATGCACTTTTGCGCCCTCAGAGGTGGTTTTGATGAATGGATGGATCAAGGTTTATTAATGTTTGCATTTGATATCTACTACTGATGTTGCACTTCTGTACTCTTAGTAGATGTTAGAGCAAGGAGAGATAAATTATTGTTGCTTGAAGCTTATGAGTGGAGCCAGTCATAAATGGTACTTTTGTCTCTTGACTATTCCTACTTATGTTCTTTAAGTGATTTATAGTTTCAGTTGTTTATATGTCATTTTATGAATGTATTGGTTATCATTTGGCACTTTTGTACAGTGGAGTCATAATGTTTGTGTCTGACATATGAATAACTTATTATGTGATATGTTGTTCACAACTGTTTTTCTTAACTTCTTATGCAAAGTGGCTTATCTTTAATGATTATTATGATAGCTGAATGATCTTTATTACCAGTTATTGTTCGAAATATTTTTAGATCGCATAATAGAAGATATACACCCTGGGTTAGTGTAGATTAGATGTGTTGTTTCTCATTAGATTACAATATCATAGAGTTAGTTTAAAGAATATGAATTAGATTAGCTTTAAATTTCTCTTAGATCAGCATAGTTCAACTCTACACACACACACACACACCCAAGATCGAGAAACTGATCCCGTTATCCCTAGTCGGACCCGCCATACCAAATGGATAAGGAGCTGCCAACCAAAGTCCGGACCGGGTGGGTATCCCCCTTGTTGTCGACCTGATTTTCGGGGCTTCAACATATTTGGCGCTAGAAGGAGGGCCTGAACTATGAATGGCACCTAAATCAAAATCTAAATACCATTCTGAGAGTAAATCACCCTCATAAACTCCCCCGACTTCCTCAGTACATTTAAATTTAGAATCAGAATTCGGTCGAATATTAACCGCTGCTACATACCCTAATATTTCAAACCAATCTACCATTGAACCCCCTGAAGTTCAAACTCTTATTCACAAACTCTAGGGATTTTCTATTTGTACACTGGGGTCTGATAAATTTCAAAGCAGCGTGACTTCGCAATACAATCTTGCTCATTCCCTGACCAGGTTAAAGAGCGGAAAATTTGACATCCAGCCGACTGAATTCCCTCTTCCCACCAGGAAAAGAGCAAGGAAAACATCACTGCACTCTGACAGTGAGACTCTTTCATCTACATCGTCCATCTCAACCCCCTCACCGCGAAGTCAACTACCCACATCTTCATTCCAAACCACTCATCCACCTTCCACAACCCCTCTTCCACAATCATCCAAGATCATAATATCTTCATCTTCCCATCCTCAAGGATCATCCCCTACACTTGCAATTACCAGGAGCTCAAAAATGGCCCAATCTCCATGGCACAACCCTGGAGTGGTTTTAATGCCTCCACCCCTAAGCCAAATACCATCCCATCCTGAGAAATGGCTACCCAAGTTAAACCCAGAAGTAGGCATGCTAGCTGAAGAGCACATTAACAATTTCATGCTCTCTGTCAATCTCAATAGAGTTACCAACGAAGATGCTGTTGTCCGGCTTTTTCCCTATACAATGCAAGGAACAGCCAGGTCATGGTACTTTTCATTACCTTCTAGGTCTATAATGAGTTGGGAAATCTTTCAAAATCAATTTCTCACCAAATTTGGTGATGACAGATCAACGACAACGTTAATCAGTGACTTATCCAATCTTAAATCCGAAGCTAGAGAACCCATCAAAGATTTCAATCTACGATTCAATAAGATCCTCAACAAAATCCCCACTACTTCCCAACCTAGTGAAGAAGTACGATGTGAATGGTATATCACAGCCTTACCATCAAACTTAGCAGTCTTCGTAGATAGGGCGAATAAAACAACTTTAGTTGAAAACCTGACAAAGGCAATAGCAATAGAGAAATGCATTATAGCCTTGGAAAAAAGATCTGCGATCGAAGAACGCAAATCTAAAAAGATCACCTTCAAGGAAGACCCCAAGAAGAAACAGACGAAAGATCCTTTTCGATTTAGAAGGGTTGAAGAAGGTATTAAAGACCATGTCCAATGAGATGATTGACATAAAAAAACAAGTGGCAGAAACTTCTTCAAAAAAGCCCTACGGAACTTTTAAAAGAGGCCCTTCAATGGATGCGAAACCACCCAACGCTATCTCAAATGTCGAATCCGAAGAAGAGGAAGAAGAAGAGAGAACCACTGAAGGGCAGACCGATGATGAAGAAGTTGGGGAACTACAAGGAATGTGGGATTTCATCCTCCCACAAGAAGAAGATCAACAAACATTTCCGGTTAGCACACGAAGCAAAAACCAACTTGATCCTCCCCAAACTACCCCTAAGCAGAAGGGCGCAAGCCCTACAGTAAAAGAAAACAACCGCTAAGGCGACTCAATCTAGCCCAGTCCAACCAGATCAAACACCTCCATCAAGAACACTAATAGTGTCGGATGAAATGGACTACAATATTATCGATGACATGAAAAGGACTAGGGCTAATATCACTCTTTATGAATTGAGCAAATTGAAACATCAACATAAGATAATGATGAAAGAATTACATGCCGTACCTACTACATCTTTGCCTACAACTGTAGCTATGCACAATATGGGAAGACCCCCAATCAACACGGCCAATAATATCGATCCAAATGACATCGCCTTGATTGGAGGAAGATCAAGATCTCACACTCCCCCTTTTCTGCTCACTTATGAAATCTTCAATAAAAACGTGCACAACTGTTTGGTAGATTCTGGAGCTTCAACAAATATTTTACCCAGATCAATATGTGCCAAGTTAAACGTTCAACCACAAAAATCCGCAGTACACATAGTTCAGCTTGATCGGTCTCAAGTCAAAGTGATTGGTGAACTTAATCAAGTCACCATAAGATTTTCATCTAACCCCAAGGTATGTCAGGTTATCGACATTCTAGTAGCTGATATCCCTGAATTCTACGGCTTGATTCTTAGCAGGGATTGGTCCGAAAAACTCCGTTGATACTTTTCAACCGACTGGTCACACATGTGGTTACCATACAATGGTAGACCAAATCAAATAAAGGTTGAATGAGAGTTACACCAGAAGTACATAGTAACAGAATTGGAGGGAGAAAATGAAGCAATAGCATACAACAGTAACATCATAGGCAATTACTTGGTAGATTCTTTCCTTGGTAATTTCAATGCTCATACATCACCTTACTTAGAAAATTCAGTTTTGTCCCAAGTCGAAATTTTTTCCCAAACTGATAATTCAAAGTGTGTTAAATTTGTAGAAGAACCTATAAATACATCTTTGTTTTGGAAATTATATTTTGATGGCTCTAAATCTAACGAAGGAGCAGGAGCAGGATGCGTTCTGATTAGTCCAGAAGGGAACAAGACAATGCTTACGTGCAGACTTGAATTTGATTGCACAAACAATACAGCAGAATATGAGGCCTTGGTACAGGGCCTATACAAAGTAATTGGGTTGAACGTCAAGTACGTTCAAGTCTTTGGAGACTCTGAGATTGTGTTCAAACAGGTACGTAACACCATACATTTCCTATCAAGTCATTTGAAACACTATCAATCTCTAGTACAGGATCTGACTGAGCATTTCATAGCATTCAATATTTTCTCAATCCAGAGAATTCAAAATGCAAGAGCAGACCTTTTAGCCTACATAGCCTCTAGACTCATTCCCTCCGAAGATTTTAGTCCAGATAGATTCTCGATAGAATTAATCTTTAGACCGTCCATCCCTGACAACATTACAAACTGGAGAGTATTCAATGACGATCCTGATATTGTAAATTTCCTCACCTCTGAAGGATCCTACTCCAATCAAATAATTGACGAAGACCACCACGATCGACAAATACAACAAAATAGCACTGATAATGCTATACCTAAATCAGTGGTTAAGTTGGAAGACTTATAGGATTTGAAAAGTCGGTTTAAAAGGTATACTAATTCTAAGCTCTACAGTTCAACTCTGAACTACGAATCAGTAAACCTCGGAACCGATGATAAACCAAAAAACGTTAATCTAGGCCACGGCATAGCCCCTGAAGAGAAACTAGCATACATTCGTCTTTTGAGACAATACAAAAATGTTTTCGACTGGAATTACGATGAGCTGAAGACATACGACACTTCCATTATCCAACATACTATCCCTATGATTGACAATGAAAAACCTGTCCAACAAAAACTCAAAAAAATCCACCCCAATCTAGAAAACCAAATAAAGACTGACCTGAATAAGCTATTAAAGGCCAGGATAATTTTCCCCATCAGACATTCCAAATGGGTCTCCAATATGGTACCCGTTAGAAAGAAAAATAGAGATATTAGAATCTGCATCGATTTTCGAAATCTCAACAAAGCCTGTCAAAAAGACAATTTTCCCCTCCCTCTGATGGAGCAAATATTGCAGGCAGTAGCAGGCTCAGAACTAATGTCTTTTTTGGATGGATTTTCAGTATACAACCAAGTGCTAGTACATCCCGATGATCAGTTAAAAACCACGTTCTGAACCAAATGGGGCACATACACATATCGGAAGATGCCATTTGGTTTGATCAATGCCGGCGCTACGTTTCAAAGAGCTATGGACATCACATTCAATGGTTTAGTCAATAAAGCCGTAGTGATTTATTTGGATGATATAACAGTATACTCCAAGAAGCGAAGCGACCTTCTCAGAGACTTGAAACAAATCTTTCAACGATGTTTAAGGTATGGGATTTCACTTAACCCAAAGAAATCTTTTTCGCATTAAGTGAAGGAAAACTTCTAGATTCATAGTATCAAAATCTGGTATTCACATTGAACCTGATAGAATCAAAGAGATTTCTGAAATATCTCTGCCTCATAATAAAAAGGCCATGCAATCTTTTCTTGGTCAAATCATTTTTGTGAAAAGATTTGTCCCGGATTTTTCAAGAATTATTTCTCCTTTGCAAACCATGATCAAAAAGAATTCAAATTTCAAATGGGGTCTGGACGAACATGAAGCATTCAATCTGATCAAACAAGCTATCATTAATGCTTCGTCTTTAGCAACCCCGAATTTTTCAGAATCTTTTATCTTATACACATTCGCCTCAGAAAAATCATATGTCGTGATCCTAACTCAAGCGAATCAAGAAAAAGCGGAAGCTCCAATCGCATTCTTTAGCTCTAATTTACAAGGGGTTGAACTCAATTATTCTGACGTAGAGAAACAGGCGTATGTCCTTTTCAAAGCGATCAAGTATTTCATGCCTTTTTTACTTAAAACCCATACCAAGGTCATAGTACCGTTTCCAGCGGTAAGAAATATTTTAATACAGAAAGATGTGGGTGAAAAAAGAGCGAATTGGATCACTGCTTTACAGGAATACGACCTTGAAATCAAACTAGCAAGCATTGTGAGAGGCCAAGGCTTCTGCAAAATGTTGGCTGGAGCATCGCATATTCCTGAAAGCTCGTCTGAGGAAGTACAAATGTATGACGTAAGCCTAAATGATATAGAATCTTTATACGCTGACACCATTTATTATCTCAAAAATGGGTATGCTCCAGCTCACCTGGATCACACTAAGAAAAGAGCCTTGAGATTAAAGGCTAAACAATATCAGCTCATAGATGATGTTCTGTTTAAAAGAAATTATGATTCTATGCTTCTTAGGTGTCTCGAGAAAAGTGAATCCGAAAAGGTTTTGCAGGAACTCCATGATGGACCTGCAGGCGGACATTATGCTGGAGATGCCACCGCACACAAAATCTTACGAGCAGGGTATTATTGGCCCACACTGTTCAAAGACTCACATAGTTACGTGAGGAAATGCCAAATCTGCCAAACTACTACAGGAAGACAAAGGAAACCATCCATGCCACTACAGCCGGTAAACATTGAGCAACCATTCAGTCAATGGGGCCTGGACATAATAGGTGAGATCGTTCCTCACTCCTCTAAGCAGCATAGGTATATCCTCACGGCAACTGATTATTTCACTAAATGGGTAGAAGCGGTACCTCTCAAGACAGCTAATTCTAAAAATATCATTGAGTTCATTGATCAATTTATAATCACTAGATTTGGATTGCCATCAGCTTTAATTTTTGATAATGCTTCTTACTTTTCTGGGAATGCCATGACTGATTTTGCACTTAAAAGAGGGTTTAAACTAAAATATTCGTCCAATTACTATCCGCAAGGAAACGGATTGGCTGAGTCAACAAATAAAAACCTAATCAGGATTATTAAAAGGACAGTTGACCAGAGCCAGAAGAATTGGCACAAAACCTTGGTAAACGCTTTATGGGCAGATAGAATAACGAAGAAGGCTTCAATGGACACTTCTCCCTTTAACTTAGTTTATGGGAAGGAAGTGGTTCTTCCAAACCCATTTAATGATTCCTTCCTTGTCTTTAGTACAGTACATCGATGAAGTATCTACTTCCTCCTTACAAATAAGACAGATGGGAATAATTAAATTGGAAGAACAACGAGAGCAAGCTAGGAAAACCCATGCTCATCACCAAGCACTAATAAAATCCTCTTTTGACGCAAGCATAATAACCAGAAAAAACTTTCAGATGGGAGATCTAGTTTTGAAATGGGATAAGGCTCACGAAGAGAAAGGAAAACATACAAAGTTCCAGAAAATGTGGCTTGGTCCTTTTCAGATTGTAGAAGTCATAGGCCCGTCAACATTTGTGTTGCAGGATTTAGCAGGTAGGAAGGATTCCTTGCCTGTTAACGGACAAATCCTGAAAATACTTTCCATAGAAGATAACTCTTCTAATTTTTGTAGGATAGCGTTTTGTTCTTCTTTCTTAGAAATAAAACCAGTTGTAGATGATTACTACAAGAATTCGCATTAAATTGGACACCAGATCCTCTATCAGATCTTGTTTTTATTTCACTTGTACAAACAGTAGTTTTTTTTCGAGAATTTGATCTTTATTATTGACAAATAGAGTCCAACTTTACTCTAGATATGATACTAGTTCTGACTTCAAATTTTTTTATGAAAGCAACCTTTGGCAAAAATCTTGTTTTATATCAGCACAATGAAAGGTATCAATTATAAAATGAGCACTCTATGTAAAACTGCTACTTTTCGAACTCTATTATTATCGTCCAGAACTTTCTTAAGGAAAAACAATGGGTTCCTCCCCGCTAAAGGAAATCGCAGCATTCAGAGAAGTAATCCGAGAAAGCAATATGTATCTCAAAGAATAAGAGGTCTCATCACGAGCCGGCTTATCATGATCACAGATATTATAACTTGTTGACCTTGCCAATACTGTCCACCAAAATAGGTCAACGACTTAAGATTGTTGCAATCAAAAGACAAGGGGTCTCATCACGAGCCAACTTGTTCAGCAAAAGTGTAAATCAAGTGAATGACTGTGTCCTAAACTGGCCACCAAACCAAGACATTGTTCTTTGGAGAATAAAAAAGAAAAACTATAAAAAAGGTTTTCTCTCTGAAAAAGTTGTAGATAGCTTTAAGCAGGATAAAGGATCATTGTTGGGTAACAGGTAACCCTGTCGAGGCTATGGACTCCTGCGGGAAGCAGAGGCTCTACCTACGGTAAATGAGCATATTTTAAATGACCAGCATAGCAGAGATGACCTCATTTTATCTTTAAAAGGGACCAAGTAATGGCTGGTGTAAATACAAGGGCTGAACCATAGGAAGCAAACGAATGGAATGCAGAAAGGTTGAAATCAAGTATCATTGATAGGATAAGACAAACGTACTCTATCTGTCCATAACAAAGTTTAGACTGACGAAATTTTTTCTGTTTTAGAAGTTGAAGTTCAATAGAAAATCAGAGATAACTGGTTCTTCCCAGTGAATCACCATTGTTGTGGTCACCAACAACCCCCCTCCTTTGTTTGGTATTAGCGACAACACTGAGAAAATAGGGGACCCTTAGTAAAAAATTCATCAAATTCCCCTTGAATATTTTTGTTTGTCCTTAGAATCTTATCGTAGCAAAGCGAAGGAAACACTTCTTTTTATAAGCGTATCAAACCACGAAAAAGCGATGCTAAACTCATCGCATCGCATTTTACCATAAGCGCTCTTAATAGGAGAGGCTTAAGAAATCCCCGACGACCGATGTGTGACGTCGCATATCGCAGCAGCCGCATAGAGTAAGACGCAATGACTAATATCTGCGATCTGCGATTTGCGATTTGCGATCTCTAATCCACAATCTGCGATCTGCGATGATCCGATATTGCAATACTACGATGCTATAATACAAACTTGCAATTTGCGATCTGGGACCTGCGACGAAACACGAAATCTTGCTCAACACAACATTCAAGGGAAAGTTGCCCTTTAATCAGAATTAGGCGCGCACCCGTAAAAGGAAATTAATGATCGTACGAATGACTACTTTTCATTTTTCGAAGAGTCAATTCACTTTTAATGTCATGATTATACACACGCAAGATCTGAAGCTTTCATATCAGACTTTATTTTTCGTATGGGGGTTTATGCAGTGCATTATATTATATATCATTTTGGGATTCAACTGCGTTAAGTAAGTCATTCAGGTATGACCATTTCCATGAGAGGTAGTCGTAACTGACTAATTTCTCATAATTTTTTGAATAGTTCACTTAGCACTCATTGCATCGGGTGATGCTCACAGGGGTGAAGAAGTGGGATTGAAACTAGTGAAATGTGGAGAACGAATCACATAGCATCAATCATCACTTCCGGGGCTTGCACCCGGTACCCAGGACTTCCCAGGAGGTCACCCATCCCAGATCTCCTCTGGCTCAAGCGCGCTTAATCGTGGAGTTTTTCCCCACAATCAAGCCCACTTATCTTGCTACCCCATTTGCAAAACCTTAACAAGTATTGTGCCTCATGAACCATTCAAGTAGAGATCCCTTGACTTTATTTTTCATTTACTCTTTTCCTTTACGCGAACTATAAAACAGGAGATAAAATGGAGTAATTTTTCTTTTGCAGGAAACATCTAAGGAAAAGAGGAAAGCGCTGATGCTCAGAGGCCACAGAAAAGACTTCTTCAGAAGCAGGAACGACATACGATAGGACTACAGATTCCAGAGTATCACTCAGCGGATGCTAACGACCGATAGGCCATCTGAAACTCAGAATCAAAGGCGCACAAAAGCAGCATGACTACAAAGATACCTGAAGCTTACATGACAGAAAAGCCCAGAATGAAGAATAAAGGCAAGTTCCAATCCATAGAATTGCTCAGAAAGTAAAGTCTTCTGACTCATCAAGTCATTCACGAAGACAAAAAACCAAAATAGCAAAAGCAGATCCAGTTTGAGAAAAATTCGAGTTATTACCAAGTATACATTCAGTCAGCGGGAGATTCTCTAAAATATCTGATAGTTTATCAAAAAAGTGGTGCTGACCCTTGTTACTTCTATTTTTATAACACACACAACGGGAAGGGCAATCAACTGACTCCTTTTAGACGAATTCCGCACACTCACAACACTAAGGAGAAAATACAGAAATAGTTCAAAGTTCGATTTAATTTTAGAAATAATTTGCTTTATCAGAGGGACGGTCATTTGAAAACCAGATCCCAAATTTAAGTAATCAAGTTAATTAGTTAGCAATATTTAAACCCTTCTCATGCATTTAGAGAAGGGTCCGGAGATTTGTCAAAAACTCGTCCTCAGATCATGCACTTTTGTGCCCTCATAGGTGGTTTTGATGAATGGATGGATCAAGGTTTATTAATGTTTGTGTCTGATATCTGCTACTGATGTTGCACTTCTGTACTCTTGGTAGACGTTAGAACAAGGAGAGATAAATCATTGTTGCTTGAAGCTTATGAGTGGAACCAGTCATAAATGGTACTTCTATCTTTTGACTATTTATGCTTATGTTCTTTAAGTGATTTATAGTTCAGTTGTTTATATGTCATTATATGAATGTATGGGTTATCATTTGGCACTTTTGTACGGTGGAGTCATATTGTTTGTATATGACATATAAGTAACTTATTATGCGATATGCTATTCACAACTGTTTTGCTTAACTTCTTACGCAAAGTAGTTTATCTCAAATGGTTTCTTTCTTATGATAGCTGAATGATCTTTATTACTAGTTATTATATGAAATCTTTTTAGATCGCATAATGGAAGATATACACCCCGGGTTAGTGTAGATTAGATGTATTGTTTCTTATTAGACTGCAATAGCATAGTGTTAGTTTAAAGAGTCTAAATTATATTTGCTTTAAATTCCCCTTAGATCAGCGTATTCCAAACTCTACACACACACACCCAAGGTCGGGAAACTGGTCCCGTCATCCCCAATCGGACCCGCTATACCAAACGGATAAGGAGCTGCCAACCAAGGTCCGGACCGGGTGGGTATCCCCCTTGTTTTCAACCCGATTTTCGGGGCTTCAACACATTCATAGTATGCATGTCTCCTTCAGATGATCCCTTCAGTTTTGTAGAACCCTTTCCTATTCAGCAAGGCTTCTTTGGTTGTTCTACCCTCCCTCCCTCCCACCCATTTTTTAGGGAAGGGCCATTATATCTCATGTACTCAGATGTTATTGTATTCAATCCTAGCTCAAGTTTTTTCCAAGCACATTATGTATATGGGACACATTGCATTATTTTCTGGCTCATTTATGCCAACATGTCATGTACCATTCAACATGTCTTTTATTGCTCAGTTTCATGTTTATGGGCACATCATTATTTTTGTACTAAGTTATCTCGGCGGGTATAGGTATGCCTCCCCTGCCTCACTGAGATCTGGAACCGCAACATAAAAGGAGACTTGCATTGGTCTCACCCCCTTTGTGACTATCATCATTTGCTTTAGATCCATTGGTCTCTCTCTCTCTCTCTCTCTCTCTCTCTCTCTCTCCACTTTGTTGTCTAGTGATTATGTCCTTACAACATACTTCGGTCATATGTTTTTCTCCTAACACTCGTACATTGGGGGGCAATATGTTATCACAAAAAATTGATTATCTAGCCATAATTTATTAGATGGATTGAAGTACACCATGTAGGGTCAATTCTACTATAGTAAAATTTCTTTCACAATGAGAAATTAGTTAATAAACCACATTTATTAATTCATTTATAATTAAACCCTTGAAGAATGATTAAATTAATCACTATTTATTTAATTATCTTCTAGGAACACTTAATTAAACCATTGTTTAATTAATATTCATTGTCACATTTGACCCAATTATGAGAAATAAATAGATAAATCATTAATTTTCTTATCTTTCTCTAGGAATAACTAATTAATCACTAATTAGTTATTATTCCTTGTCAAGTCTGACTAAATCCCCCTAGGAATACTTAAATAAATCATTATTTTTTATTATTCCTTAACCATATTTCTTGAGATGATAAATAAATCATTTATTTATTTATTATTTGTAAATAAAAGTTTACATACATTTTTTCTCTAACCAAATATAATAAAATATTCCAAATGGTTAATTCTAGGATGGGATTAATAATATTTTATTATTGCTCATTATTCGAGGATAACCTAATATTTTGTTATAAATAGAAGGGTTTTACATTCATTCTTGACTTTTGATTATTTTCATTGTTGCACTCACTGTTGTAGTTTTGATTATTATCATTGTCGTGCAACATCTTATTTTTTATTTGAATTCTCATTGAGCTCAAACCTTTTGTTTGTTAGGTTTTACACATTATAGCCAAAAACCCATCCCATAGAGGGGGACTGGTAACATTATTTTTTCCCTTTACAGGGGTTTTTTAATAAAATATATTCTTTATATATATGGTTTTCATTGCATTATTGGAGTTACTTGCGCTTATTTTACTATTCCATTCCATTGTTTAACTATGATTGTGGCATATATCAGGGCTTTGGCAGGTTTTGTTTTTATCATTTTTTGTAGATGTACACTTTTCAATAGCCATTTTTATTGTTAGGGTTGTTTGTCATCCACAGCCTAAAGTAGTTTTTTTCGTACACATTCAAGCGGAATTCTACATAACACTTAAGGTTTTACATGTAATGTTTGAAGGCACAAACTCTTATCGTTTTTATATTGTTATTTTGTCAGGTGTATGGACCTAAGGTTAGATTCATAAGTTAAGTATGTGTTGGTTTTTTGTTTTTTGTTAACCAAAACAAGTATTCTCGCAATTGTTAAACCTCCAACTTTATAACTTAATTTAATGCAACACTCTAGAATATTCCAAAATACTTGGCGTTCCTTGCGAAAGGCATATGGTTGTGTGTACACCATTGATCAAGGAGTTGATCTGATGATTCATTTGATTTGAGAATTTGTTGGGTAACTACCCTTCCCTCACTGGCATGTCTCCGAGGTATTTGTGTTTCTAGATTTACCGGTCATGGCTTTATTAAAGCTAAAACCATAGCTCGAGTTATTGTGGAGTTTTATTTTGACATGAGGCTATAGGTAGGCTTGAAGCTTAACTTTTGAACAAAATTAGTGGGTTTTTCGTTTATGGTAAGGATTTATGAGGTTGTTTGCTGATTGAGAGGGTTTGCTTGTAAGTCAAACAAGGTGTTTCAGTGGTGGTATGGCTTTACTGATGCTACATGTGTTTTCGCTTTAATGTAGGTAAATTGAGGTGCCTCACCATGAATCTTTAAGTTGTTTTGTTGTCACTAAATTTTATTTCTGACAATTGTGTAACACGTCGTGGTGCAGGGTGAGCAAAAATTCTACGACAAGAATTTCGAGGTAAGAGATGTTGTCATATACATCCTTGAAATTCATAGCATGATTTCCTTATGAGGTATTATTTAATTCCTTGGTTGATGCTTTTGCAGGTAAAATTTACCCGAGTGTCGAATTTTTAACGTTGCTTTGAGTAGGAAATGGGGTTTTGAGTTTCCAATTTACTGTTAGATCTTATACGTCGGCCCTTCTCATTTTCAAATTTTGTTTAACGCTCATAGTTCTTTCCTTGTTTTTCCAAGGGCATGCAAGCCCAGACTGTGCTGGGACCCCATCTATGTTAAGTTTTAGTTTAGCATGGATATGGGTTTCTTGTAACTGGTCATCCAACTCTTGATATTAGTTGGGTTTCCTCTTTTTAAATGGTCAAAGGGTAACTCTTGTAACCTTGCTACACTTATTTAAGACTAATTGAACATAGTTGGTTTATTTTCTACTAGCATGCCAATATGCTAAAAAAATTATGTGGCTAGATTGTATGATTTGGTTATGGTTGTATGCTTCTAGTTGCTTAGGCAATGAATACCTTATATTTTACTCACTTCTTGTAATGACATAATTTAAATATTGGAAAGAAAGAAACCCCTATATAATTTGTCAATGTTATGGGCTCTTTTTTCGTAATAAGGTAGTTTTGGGTTTGTTAAAGCACGCCATTATTTTTCTTTAGATGTGAATAAATCTTGGAAGACATTATGGTCATTGTTCAGTGTTTATTATTTCTTTTTCTTTTTCCAATTATACTGCTTGTAAGAGATTAGTCTTAATGGACATAATTGTCGAACTGAAGACTGTGCATTTGTCTAGTGGGTTTCCATCTTGGCCTTATGCCTAACCAGAGTTCCCGCTAACAATCGTTCACAAAATCGTGAGACCTACTATCATTACTTTTTTACGTTTAATTAGTTGGTCTCGTATATAATTTAACTTATGTTTTGAGTAAATTTTATTTGTACTCTGAAAGTTAGTTGACTTCTTTTATGGATTCCTTTATGTGCTAATTACCAAGACCAATACATCTCCTTAAAACATTCAGGGGCTAATCCCATCTGAATTGTTAAAATTTCAAGGTTGGTTTCTCCACAATAGAAAACCTGCTAAGACCTCTCATCTCATCTCAATACAATAGTGATTCTAATAGGGTTAAAAATATTTTTCTTTCCAAAAAAAATCATTTAAGTATAAAGGATTTCTTATAATCAGAGATGAAAACATAACCACTAATATAAAAACAAAATTGTAACCCATTGTTTAAAAGAAAAATGTCTTTTACCATTACTGTAAAATCCCATTTTGCTCATTTTTCATTCAAGAGACCAAGCATTTAACAACAACTCATTTCTAGGATTACATAGAGGAAGTAGAGTCTACTTATATGATTAAATTCAGGCATCCAAGGAATTCAACTGGGCGAAAACCTCTCCTCCCAACCATGAGAATGGAATTTATGTCCAAAACCCCCCCTGAGCCTTTGAATTTCCAGAATAGCAGATAGACAATGACCTAAAGGTTTTTTCTCTGGCATCAAGACTCTTCATCCAGCCAAGAACTTAGAGACTCGAGTCTTATTTAAGGTCTCCATTAGCTCACAATATAGCTCAAGAGTACCTTATTGGAAGTGTCCTGCCTCAGATTCTAATTTTGTTCCCTCTTTCCAAATGCCTCCATATTTTCTCTCTTTCTATCCTTGGGAGAGAGTGCATAACGGTCTCTAACTATTTGTTACTTGAAATATCATTTAGGGTCTTCTCCCGTGAATCCAAGACTTTTCATGATTTCATTTTTATAACAAATAATAAAAATAAACAACTAAAGTTTCATTATAATTTCCTCTAAGCCCACAAGTTATCAGGTCTTGTGTAGTAAAAGTAAATGACAGTAAATCAACATATATTTACAGTAACTAGGGTGTTACACTCCCCCTTTGGCATTGATGGAAACACCACCAGACATTGATGTCCATTGATGGCATGAGCACCCCCTAGCAATCTTCTAGTCCAAAGGTTGCTCCTTCTCTCATGCTATCTAGTCAATGTATGTTTTCTCTCCCCATTTGACATCAACATAAAAGAGGATTACTAGGCATAGTTCAATTGTAGATGGATGCTCAACCAAATTCCTCTTTCTATATATGTTGGATTTCTCAACTTTTTTTTGAAGTTGCTACTACTTGTGGATTGGCTTTACCCTTGTGAATACTTCCTTTCATGTTTGTTGCAACCATACTCCCCCTGTGAATTTTTCATCCTTGAGATTATGTTCCTTTCTTGCCTTTTACTTGATCAATTTCATCATCAACTTAGCTCCCACTATCAAATTTGTGGTCAAATATTCAATGTATTTCTGCATTTTTTTTAGGATTGAACCCCTATTTCTTGGCTTCCTTCAATCGTACCTTTTACCTACATCTTTCTTCGAATCTAAACTTCTAGTTTTTGTTTTCCATATTATTCCCAGTACCTATTTAGAGTACTCAATCCTGCAAACTCTTTCTACTTCAAGTTTCATCTCATCTCAAACTTACATATATTTGAAGAATCCTTTACTAACATATTAGATCTTAGTGGTTAGATTTATCTTTGGCTCTTCCTGTTTTCTTCTTCATACCTTAGTGATCATCCTTGTATCAACAGAGAAACCTTCTTCCTTGGATTGTTTAGAAAAACATCTCATGTTAATATTTCAGCCTTAAGTTATATGTCCAATATCATGACATTTGTAACATTCAGCATTGAACTTAAATAATGGAAAAAATGGTTCATATTGATCTAGATATATTCATAAATGCTCAAAAAACAAAGATGGCTCCAAAAAGTCTCAAAAATCAAAGTCTTCAAACCACAAAAAAATAAAACCAAGTTATAGTGCTTGCCATTACAATTTTGGTGGCATAGACGACACTCAAATCCAAGTTTGTATAAGCAATTTATTGCAATTTGAAGTTTGACAAGGTAAACAAACAGAGGGGCCCACATTATCCCACATGGAATCCCAATGAGAATGTGAGACCCACAATCTTAGGTGGTGGAAAATTGGCCACTCAATCATTGAAACTAGGCACCCGTTCATTGGCTCCTTATTCCTACAAAAGTAATGTCACATGGTTTGGGTTCGAGTTTGGGTTTGACAATGATTAGGTTTGGTTTGAGTTCAAATTTTTGGATGAGGTTTGTCATTAGATTCATATATATATATATATATATATTATAATATATATATATATATATATATATATATATATATTATATTTATACTAATATATATAGAATTAAGATAAAATAATAAGAATTAACATTAGTAAACATCAAAAAATGTTTTCGTGAACATGGAAACTCCAAGGATAAATTACAAGCTTGAGTTGTAACATGAGATTATAAGTTTTGATGTATAGGTTTGTTCAAATGGCTATGAGGTTCGATGAGGTTCCGAAAATTTGAACCTCAAAGTTAAAAATCGATGAACCTTGTAACATAATTGCAAAAAACAAAAGAAAATACTATTAAATATCAAATAAAACAAAATACCAAAAAAACAAATTTCATAGTAAAAATAAAATAAAATAAATAAATATTAAAAAAATAACCACATATAAAAAAAGGTTATTAATTAGAAGTTCTTTAATATAACGATATTTAAAACAAAACCAACAAATTTCCAAAAACAAAAAGTTTGATTATGGTTATATGTATGGGCCTTATTAATTATGGGGGTTTGTTATAACCATACAACCCATGGATATAATTAAATGGAAAATGGTGGGCACATAAAACAATACCAATAAATCAATTTAATTGTGCATATTTGTTGTGGGTTATAATTATATATTATATGGTTTGTATCCGTATGGTGTTAGACTCTTATATGGTTGTTATAACTGTATCATGTCAACAAAAAACACAAGGAACAAATTGTTTAACAAAGTGGCATATGTTTTATAATGGCAATCCACTGTTGGACAAAACCACATGTAAGTTTCAGGCGAGAGGTTGTTGTTTTATGTTATAAGATATATACAACACAAGTGGGGTCAACAGGGCTTGAAACCCCAACCCCTTTGTTCAACGATGAACTAAATTTACTTTAGAAACCAATAGCACACAAGTGGGGTTGTTGGAAACAAAATTTATTAAAACCCAACTCTTCCATTCGACGAGGAAGAACCACGAGGGTGGAGTCGTGAGCACCAAGTCATGGGAGAGGTAGAACATTAATAGTTGGTAACTCAACAGAGTGGACCTTGATAGCATGACTTTCGAGATAGTACATAAAATCTTTTTTATGCTAGTGAAGAATCTTAGAGATTCTCTTGGAGTTGAATTCTTTACAGAGTCAAAATTATGTCAAGTTTATAGTCATATTAACTAGGATTTTGTTGGGAGTTTGATAGTGCATATGGTTTTATGATCTGAGCAACATATTAGACAGATGTTGAAAAGTAGAAAATTCATGCAAGAATCTTCATGGAATCTAAAAGATCCCTTGGAGGCCATAAAATGACAATTTCAGAACTATGCAAACTTTATACTCATTTTTCTCAATTTTCTGCAAGTAATGCAATAGTGTGATCACTTTCTTCATCTAAGAAGAAAATTTTCAATCACCCTGCAGTAAAATCTTTGAGGAGTCTTTGAGATTTTTGGGGAGCCCAAATTTGACCGATTCAGAAAGGATTGATGTTTACAGTCAAATTTCACAATTTCTCACCAGGAATTCAACCGTGCAATATGTTTCTTCAACATAGGTGTGCATTTTCAGGCCATCCCAGGAAGTGGAGGTATAAGATGCTTTGGTGCCATGCATTTTGGTTTTCTCTAAGATGATGATTTGATGTTGATATCGTTGTTTTCCATTTTTTTTGGAGGATCTTTGTATGCCACTTCATGTGAGAGTTTGTTATTTTTTCATCCTCAAGGACAAATTTTATGAGTGAGAGTTTTTATAGAAGAGTGTATTGTGGAGAGACATATCACTCTAGTTAAAGGAGTTCTTCCTTGTATTGACAAAGAATACATTATGTACTCATCATCATCTTGCAACATTTAATGGAGCGACCTCCCTGCTTTTGACACTGGGCCCGGAGACGTAGTCCACACTAGATGAACTTTGTTATCAACTTGTGTGTGTTCTTTGACTTGATGGTTATATTTATGTTTCCTCTTCTTTAAATTATGCACATGTGGTTTTTCATACTCTTTCACATGCAATTTCTCTAACATTATAGAAGTAAAAGATCTTGTTTAATTCCAGTAGTTGAGAGATCTGAATCACATATCTCCTATTATTACAACTTCTTTTGATTTAGTTTCGGGAGAATCCACAGTAAGAACCGTTTTCTATCAATGTTTCAAATCCCAATCAGGATCCATCATCAGGACTTCTTGAATGCTTGATAGAAGAAGAGCTTAATTAAGAGACTGCAGCGCTTCTTCCTATCTTCACTCTAGATTTTTCGAGTAAAATGATTTCACTCCAGTTATCCCCTCTGTATAGGGAAATGATTCTGGATTTAAGACCTTTGTGGTTTAAATCTTTTGATTTAGTTTCTGGAGAATCCACAGTAAGAACCATTTTCTGCCAATGTTTCAAATGCCAACTGGGATCCATCATCAGGGCTTCTTGAATTCTTAATAGAAGAAGAGCTTAATTAAGAGACTGCAACTCTTCTTTCTATCTTCACTCTAGCTTTTTCAAGTAAAACGATTTCACTCCAAGTATCCTCTCCGTATAGGGAAATGATTCTGGATTTAAGACCTCTGTGGTTTAAATATTTTGATTTAGTTTCTGGAGAATCCACAGTAAGAACCGTTTTCTGCCAACGTTCAAATCCTAACCGGGATCCATCATCAAGACTTCCTAAATGATTGATAAATAATATCTTAATTAAGAGACTGTGGGTCTTCTTGCTATCTTCACTATCGATTTTTCGAGTAAAACGATTTCAATCTAGGTATCCCCTCTGTATAGGGAAAACATTTTGGATTTAATACCTCTTTGGTTTAAATATTTTGATTTAGTTTCAAGAGAATCTACAGTAAGAATTGTTTTCTGCCAACGTTTCAAATCCCAACCTGGATCCATCATCAAGACTTCTTGAATGCTTGATAGAAGAAAAGCTTAATTAAGAGACTGCAAGTCTTCTTGCTATCTTCACTCTAGATTTTTCGAGTAAAATGATTTCACTCTAGGTATCCCCTCCGTATAGGGAAATGATTATGGATTTAAGACCTCTGTGGTTTAAATCTTTTGATTGCCCATATATTTTTTCCTGGAAGTCTAATATAGCTTCTATCTTTGAAATAATCATTAATGGCATAGTTCTTGCAATCCCTTGCTTTATGTCCAAATCTTGTACGTGAAAAACATTGACCAAAAGATATATTTTGATACTTGGATAAGAGGAATTGTCCCAATGAATCATTTATTCTGAATTTGTTATACCTTTGAAAGGATTCATTTCTCTTTTTATCATTTTCTCTTATTCCATTGTTGATTATAGATCCCTTGGGAGGATTAGAATGAATTCCTAATGTAGTAGCAATTTTGACCTTATCCTGGTTTATTTCCTTTCTCTTGCTAGCTTTATGAGCATATTTATTATTATGTATTTCTCCTTGAGTGTTTCTTGTGTTGGAGAAATGAACATGTATATGTTGGTCCTTAATTTGAATGGCATATTCAATTGTATTATTTTTGGATCTTATGAATGTATTCACATAGATTTTGAATTTCTCTCCATTTGGTGCCACATGGTCTTCCTTATAACCAAGAAATATCTTGATGAAGGGAGATATATGCTTGCTAAGAACTGTGTCTAGAATTTTAGTTCATTTGGCCAACTTCAAATTCTAATTTTCTTCCTCTAATTTCTTCTTTGTAGAGATAACATATTCCTCTAGTTTTCCATATTCAAGCAACCTTTCTTTAATCTAATTTACATAGGCATCCTCAATCCTTTTAGATTCTTTTATTTTATTTTTCAAAATATCATGATCCCTATTTTCCAGGAGTTCCTTCTGCTCTTTCCTTTCATACTTCATCATTTGATTATTAGGTTTTTATATATCATATTTTAAGGAAAAAATATCATATTTTGGATCTGATACACTGAGCTTAACTTTCTTTAAACTTACTTTTCCTCACTTATTCCATCCTCCTTGATTCTTCTAGTTGGGCCTTCGAAAACACTTTTTCTTGGTCTTAATTTTCATGTTTCTTCAATAATTCATTTTTCCTTTGGTTTTCTTCTGGGATTTTCTTTATTTCTTCTAGAGTGATAATAATGTCATCTTGAATAGACTTCTAAGATAGCCTGAAAGCCATATCTAGATCTCTGTGTTTGCCTTGTGGAGGATCCATTAATGCATCTTCATTTTTTCTTAATTGAGCCTTCAGGCTGATCATAGTGTCTCATTAGGGGAATTTTGAGGTATAATGATCTGAAATGACCATAAACTAAAAATTGATGTAGAATTGATTAACCATTAATGGTTTGAATGTTAACTGAATGCACAAAAATCAAGGAAAACTTCTCGAGAAGAGCACTTTAAGACAACTGATTAAATATAAAATCGATGCATAACAGAAGTGAAAACAGCAAAAACACAGCGATACTAGACAGAAAAATTGATGATGAAGTTCGTCCTTGATGGATTATGTCTCCGGATTCGCTTTCAATATGGGCGACCATTTTTATTAGGAATGAAAATAAGGTGTTGATTACATAGATATTTGATCATTTGAATGTGCACACACGCACTTCTGATCACTATCATCAGATAGCCATCTGAGCTAGCTTTCCAACTCTTATTACAATTTCCAAAACCAACCCTGGATGCTCCTATGACACCGAAAACAAAACCGCCTATGTCCTCCAGAATATGCATACAAAAGTCAAAAACCACTCTCCTTTCTCAATGAAGGAAAATCTGTCTTTTAAAGGCTTGCAGGTACATGATAACCTCTTTCGTTGGTTTGTAAATGAATCTAGTTGGATTTGGATAGGTGTAAAAGTTTGGTCTAATGGTTTAGTGCCACCTTAGGGTTAATGCCATGGTCCTTAGATTAATTCCAAACAAACCATATAAATAAAAAAAAAACCCATAAATAACCTTTGGTTTAGCATTGATTGCTAACCCTTAGCTGATTGAGCAGAGTTGCTCCTACCAGCGCATGTTAACAGAGGTTCTTACCCCGGCGGTTCTGGTTTGTTTCACCGAACAGTTTGTTGACTCCGACGGTTGCGACTTAACTTGCGAACCATTCACATGTTCACGATTATGATTTCTCTGCGTGGTTACCTCAAAATGCTAACCTCCGACAGCCAACCACTAACTGTTCACATGTTGTGGTTATAGTTTCCATATCTATTTCGGTTAAAGCCTATCTTCGTCACTTAATTGTCTATTCACATGACACACGGTTCTGACGTGGCTAATCGTTGTGGTTTGGGACTGTGTTAATGTTTTATAATGTTTTTTAACACATTAACATATGTCAAGAGTGTTGTGGTTAGGTATTTAGGCTTGAGCATCAGGTTTAGGGATTTTAGATTTAGTATTAGCATTAAAGAAATGTTTTTATAATAGCCTTAGGTTTATGCGTAAGATTTTAACACATAGCAATAGGTTTTTATTTATTTATCAATGCATGATGCATAGATTTAGGACTAGATTTAGGATTAGGATTTTGATTAAGTGCTTAAATGTAGACTAGGGTTTAGGTTTTACATTAGGTGTAAAAACACCCTTTTACCACACTTTTGTCACAATGTGACATAAACCATATACATATCGTCGACACCAGTTTCCTTTGCGATGATATCCCTTTGTTAAGACCCAAATCTTGCGAGGCAATGACATGACACATGTCATCGACCAATCCTGGTGGAACTGTCGATGAACTCATGTCGACAACCAGGTGCTAAAACATCTCAACTAAACGCCATGAAACCATAACATTACCTGTACAAGTTGATCCATAACCAAAACTATCGAAGCTTAACTAAATTGATGATGACATTGAATATTAACGACAACAATTGAACACCTGTGCAATGAATCAATGGAATCCTCCTGGATCATTCCTATCCACTTGAAAGGTTTTGGACCATAAAATTTTGACTAAACAATTAGTCGATGAGGGTAGAACTCCCTCTCTTTCCACCTTGATCTGACGATGTACCAATACATTCAATCAATCACCTTGAAGTGATTACCCTGATGATGCTGACCATGACACCTTTTGAGTAGCTTACATGTTTCTTCCATCTACAATACGAAAAACTGGAGACGATGGGCAAACAACCTACTATAAAAATGGCAATTGATTTCTTTCCACGACAAACCATGAGTTAGTGATTTACAATCTTTGAAAACATTCTCTACTGGATGTTGTTTAATACCATCAACATGTATAAAAAATCTCTTTTGCAGAATGACAGAGATAATCAAAGATACACTTGACATCAAACTAGCTACTTGAATTGACATACTTTCCTGCTTCTTGATTACTAAGTGAACTTGTTGCACTGAACCTATCCAACAGTAAGGTGAAATTTTCTGCAACTTAGTTTGATTCTGAAATTATTGATTTAGTTGTTGATTTGTTTGAATCACCTTTCCTTCATTTATTACATGATGTTTCCGTTGATTAGCACTTTCCTCTAATGCATAAGTTCCCTTTAGACACTTTGGCACTGCTTTAGAAAAGGCTTTGATATGAAAACAAATAGGTTTCCTCTCCACTTGGAAAGAGGTCTCTAAATTGTTCAAGACATGACATGGTGACACAATATAAGATAAATTGAACACTGACTTTCCCTAATACTAACCTGCACCCTTGAAACTGAAAATAAACATACCATCTAAAACAAGTCTCTGATTAGACTCACATGCATCATTCCTTGCAATACACTTCTAATGATGATAGTTTCTAGAATTTAGTTGAATGAATGATTTGACAGTCATTTGTCTTTAAGAAAATGTTCATGGGACATCAAATGTATCTCATGTTGCTTATCCTGTTTATGAATAAAATTTCTTGGAAAAGAATTAACCACCTTGACCAATTGATCTATAAACTGAATCTCACATTCTGAACAATCATCCTTATGTTGTTCCTTAATAAACATGAGTACATATTTACTTGAACTTATTAACTACTTAACTTGATTTGTAACAATTAAATCCAAATTTGATTTGACTTTATGTGACCTGACAATAAATTCAACCCCTTCCTTCTTTAGGTGATATTTATGTTCTCTTCTATAAAACACTACATCTCTATCATAAAGATAAGGACTTCCTAAGACAACTCCACATATGTCTACTGGGACCACATCTAACTCCACTTCATCAATGTACTTACATGTAATTGCAAATTTCAACTAACACTGCTTTATGACATGTATCTAAGTTGATTTATTAATCCAACCTAATGGGTATGGTATTGGATGATTATGTGTCTCCAATCCCAATTGATTAACTATATGTTCAGATATTAAATTTTCTTGTGATCCACTGTCAATCATTGTGTCAATATTTGTATGCTTAGAACTTATCCTTATGTGGAAAAGTTCAACTCTTTTATCCTCATGTGAAGGATTTATGTTTGAAGAAGATGCAATGTTTTTTGAACTTGAACTAGTGTCAGAAGTTTTACCTATCGTAACCATGGTAGTTATCCTCCTTTCATCACTTGAATCTGAACCTAGATCATGCTGGACTATTACAATGGCCTTGTTTTCATCCTTCTCCTTAAGGAACTTTTTGGGCTTAAGTTCTGGATGAAATTTCCAGCACTTTGACTCATCATGATTGATTCTCTGGCAATGAGAACAAGTAGGTCTTTCCCTCTAAATTATCATTGATTTCTTTCTCTTCGAAATTTTCTTCCCCTTACTATCACTGGAAACTTTGGTTTCCAACTCTTTGGATGTCTGCGATGAAAACTTGAGTGGTATGCCACCTGATTCAATATGTATGGCTTGAACACATAGCTCATCAAACTCATAAATATTAAAAATAAATAAAGTATGTTGCAAATATGAATGTAAATTGCCGATGTATTTTAACAAAGTTTCATGTGTATCCAATGAAATATCAAATGCCAATTCTTTCTTTATGAACTCCTAAGTAAACTCCTGAACACTCTGCCCTTTACCTTGCCTCAGACGCTACCAATCAATAATAGTTTGTTGCATGTATCCTAAAGGATAGAACAGTTTCCTAAGAGCTTTTAAAAACTTAGACCATGAAGCGATGACTTTTCCTTTACACTTTACATCTAGCTGAGTTTTTCTTTCTCACCAGATTAAAGTTGTTCCCCCATTCTAAGTGTAGCTAACTGAATTTTAGTTTTATTGCTAGAAAGTTTCTAAATGCGATAATACACTTCTAACTTCTTAATCCAGTTGTCTAACTTTTCAGGATTCATTTCGCCATCATAAACAGGTAACACAAATTTAACATCAAGTTTCAAAAGAGATGTTTTCTTAGGTTTCTTTTCTGTTTTAGATTCTACAGTGGAAGAAGAAGAAGAAGATAGTGATGATGGAGATGATGGAGGTGAAGGAGGTTTATCAATCTTCCCTTTACCTTTGTCCTTCTTCGATGCCTTTGAAGAAGAAGCTACATCTCTCACCTTCTTGTCTTCATACAATTATCCCAACATCTGTTGCATAGTGAAGAATGCTTGTTGAAACTTTTCATCGCTCATCTTAGTTTCAATGTTTTCACATGCATTAGATCATGTCATGGTCGATTTATGAATGACTCGTCACTTTCCGATCTCTGGATTGATTTGCTTAAGGATTCCTTCTCTGCGTTGTGACTTTGGCCTGGTTAACATTCAACGAAAAATTCTACAAATGCAACTTGCTCTAATACCAAATTATATGATCTGAAATGACCATAAACTAAAAACTTATGTAGAATTGATTAACCATTAATGATTTGAATGTTAACTGTAAGCATGAAAATCAAGGAAAATTTCTTGAGAAGAGCACTTTACGATAGCTCATTAAACATAAAATCGATGCATAAAAGAAGTGCAAACAATAAAAACATAGCGATACCAGACAACAAAATTGATGGCATAGTTCATCCCTGATGGACTACATCTCTAGGTCCACGTTCAAGATGGGCAACCGTTTTTATTAGGAATGAAAGGAAGGCGTTTATTACACAAAGATTTGATCAGTATGAATGTGCACATAGGCACTTCTGGTCATTGTCATCAGATAGCCCTTTGAACCAACTTTCCAACACTTCTTACAGTTTCCAAAACTGACCCTGGATGCTCCCGTAACACTGAAAAAAAGAATTGCCCATGTCCTCTAGAATCTGCATACAAAAGTCAAAAAGGTGTAAAAGATAGGTGTAAAAGTTTGGTCTAATGGTTTAGTGCCACCTTAGGGTTAATGCCATGGTCCTTTGATTAATTCTAAATAAACCATATCAAAAAAAACCCATAAATAAACTTTGGTTTAGTGTTGACCACTAATTGTTAGCTGATCAAGCAGAGTTTCTCTTGCTAGCGCATGTCAACAGAGGTTCTTACCCTGGCAGTTCTGGTTTGTTTCACTGAATGGTTTGTTGGCTCCGACTGTTGCAACTTAACCTATGAACCATTCACATGTTCACGGTTATGATTTCTCCACGTGGTTACCTCCAAATGCTAACCTCCAATAGCCAACCACTAACTGTTCACATGTTGTGGTTACAGTTTCCATATCTGTTGTGGTTAAAGCCTATCTCTGCCACTTAATTGTCTTTTCACATGACATGTGGTTCTGACGTGGCTAACCGTTGCGGTTTGGGACTGTGTTAATGTTTTATAATTCTTTTTGACACATTAACATATGTCGAGAGTGTTGTAGTTAGGTTTTTAGGCTTGAGCATTATGTTTAGGGCTTTTATATTTAGTTTTAACGTTAAAGCAATGTTTTTATAATAGTCTTAGGTTTATGTGTAATATTTTAACACATAGAAATAGGTTTGTATTTGTTTATCAATGCATTATGCATAGATTTAGGACTAGATTTAGGATTAGAATTTTGATTAGGTGTTTAAATGTAGACTAGGACTTAGGTTTTACATTAGGTGTAAAAACACCCTTTCACCACACTTTTGTTGCAATGTTACATAAACCATATACATATGGTTGACACCAGCGACCTTTGCGACGATATCCCTTTGTCAATACCCAAATCCTGTGAGGCAACGACATGACACATGTCATCGACCAATCCTGACAGAACTGTTGATGAACTCTTGTCAACAACCAGGTGCTAAAACATCTCAACTAAATGCCATGAAACCATAACATTATGTGTACAACCTGATCCATAACCAACACTGTCAAAGCTTAACTGAATTGACGACGACACTTGAACACCTATGCAATGAATCAATGGAATCCTCCTGGATCATCTAAAATGGGCCTCCTAAGAAAAATGTACAACCAAAATAAACTTTACAAGAACCAATAGGATTCAAGATGATGATGTCAACCATGGGGGATGATTCACCATTTTTGGAGTAAAAAACTAAAAAGAGTAAAAAATAATAAAATTTCTTTTTCAACATGTATTTTCAACTTATCTATCTAAGGTTTTACTAAAATTTCGAGCACGAGTACTCGTTGAATGCAAAATTTAATTCCTCATCCAAGGATTACCCATGTTGCATACTTTTGATGGACTCTGCTAGATGAAAAATGAGAGATACATGAAAAAATGTGATTGCAATCACGTTTTTCATGTATTTCTCATTTTTTGTGTAGTAGGTTCGATCAAATGTATGCAACATTGGTACTCTTTGGATGAGGAATCAAATTTTTCATCCAACGAGTGTTACCGCTCTAAATTTGAGTAAACCCATAGGGAGATAAGTTGAAAATATGAGTTGAAAAAATAATTTTTTCTTTTTTCCCTCTAAAATTTGATGATGTAATTTAATATTATTTTATTATTTCCACTATTATTTTATAATTTCCTTAGGAAGCCCACTTTATACCTCAAGAATCCCCTAAAGTCTTTAAATATGTCTTCTATCTCATATCAAATACTAACAAGTTCACACTCAAATTCTAATGCATTCTTTTAAACATTATATTCTTCTAATTAGATGATAGATATATGATTCTCATGGGATATTTGTTTATCCTCATTTTCCACTTCATAAAGATTAGTATCTGAAGGTGTATACAAACAGCTAGAAGAAGGATGAATTATCTTACCAATAGGTTTTAGTTCTTTTGTATCTTCTTCACTTTAGCTTCTGAATATTGATTGTTCTTTTGATGATCGACAACAAGTGGATTTCCTTCATCATCTGGTTCATGATTTTCAATCTTCTTTGGTTCTTTGTGATCTTCCCCATAGATATATTGGACCTTATCTATGATCTCTTTTGCAACATCACAATGAATTACCTTATCCAAATCTGATTTTGATTATGTACTCAACATTAAATTCATGGCTTTTGTATTATGTTTTTATTCTTTTCTCCATTCTCTACAGATTTCCATACATTAAATCCTTTTATCCATTAGATAAAATTCCATTCTTGCCTTCCAAATTGCATACTTTGATCCATTTAATAATGATTCTCTACTTGATGTATAGCTAACTTGGTTATCCACGATTCCTGTTGATCTACTTTCCAAGGAGGATTGTACTGCATCTAATTCCTATTATGCATCCATGATTAGGAAAAAATTGTCTTCTTTGGCATTTACCAGTACTTCTACTACATATGATATATGGCTTTTATAATGACAACCCTTGATATGATTTTTCTTGTTTTGAGATGTATTCTTCTTATTATTCCCTCTATTGGCCATTATTCCTTGGATCTACCTTCTAGCAGTTATATTGAACCTAAAGGTGCCTTCTTTGATACCAATTGTTGGAATTGTGATTACACTAAGAGGGGGGGTGAATTAGTGTAATGACTAGTGATGAGCCCCAAATTGGGTAACTTATTGGGCTCATTTGGCCTAATTATCCTTATTTAGTCCTTGTTCAATCCTTCATTTTTCATAGCTTATGCATTATTTTTCAGTATGTTTATGTCATTTGTACGAATAAGGGTAGTCACTCGTCCTAGGTGGATAACACGTGCTTATTTCAGGTTTTTTTTTACACATGTTGGAGCAAAACCGAGAAATCATGGGCTAGAGGATAGCCAAGCTTGAGGTGAGGATTCATAGGAGGGTTGTCTATGACATTAAATAACCCTTCCTTGGGATCTTCACCTCCAACTCCGAGCTCCAAAGGCCACCAAAACCGGATCTTGAAGGCAGCCAAACAGATTTTGGAAAAGGGATTGTCTACTAACAGTTGGACAGCGAAGTCCCATAGATTTAGGAGGCTAGCTAGGGCCCTCGTGGTGTATAAATGATAAGGCCTCAACCTTCAGAAGGGACTTTTGAAACCATTTCATATTTTGCACTACAGTGTTGTCAACTTTAGCTTGTTCTCTTGTAGCCATTTTGGCATAACTCTTGACTTATGACTATTGTTTTATAATGAGAAGCAGTCCGATTTTATATCAACTCTGAGTTTTCTATAGGAGCCGTAGCTCTCAGGGTTGGGCCCAACCTGAGAGCCTAGGGTCTCCTTTATGTACTGTTATCTTTCTTTTATGCATCGTTGTTTTCCTTTTATTGCATTTGAAATGTATTTCTGTTAGGTAGATTAAGTTGTGTTGTTTAACTAGGTCATTGTTTATGAATAGAACTGCTTCAGATGTTTAGAATAGATTGGTAGGATAATAACAGGGAAAAAAGTTCCAGAAAAGGGTCAACAACACTTTCGGTTTCACCTCTTCCTTCTTGGATTAGGGGCTGGAATTGAAGTAACCGTGTTGTCCCAACAAAAACACTAGCTTGCTTGACCATGCAATCCTTAGTGTATTGTTTTCATTTGCAGGAGTTGGTTATGTGTTCAAATATCTGAAATGTTTCATTGCATAGTTGATATACATGGTTCTCTTTCAAATAAATCTGTTGTTCATTCACTTTGTTGTTAGTTAGATTAGATTAGCTAGGACTTTGATTATTTGCAAGACTTTGTTGATTCAGTTGAATGTACACTGTGCAGAGCATCTCTACCAATCTTTCATCCACCTAAGCTTCATCAGAGCCATCTGTTCCATCTCCTAGCTAGGTTCCTCATCTCACATCCGTCCTTTTGCCCACGTAACCCGATCTTTTTTGTGCAATCATTGTTTCAGCCTTCTTTGAGCCAAGTCAACCTTCTACACCTTCTCACCACTCCATCCACCAGTCCCTGGGCCACTCCAGGCCCCTATCCTACCTCCACATCCATTCATGCATCTTCCCTCACTCACCCATCCTCTAAAATCCAATTTTTAAACATCCTGTAGAAATTTCTAAACATCCTGTAGAAATTCCTGAACATCCTGTAGAACCCCTACAGACTTCCTATAGAAGCTCACAAATGAGGTTTCTCGATAGCCAAACTTTGTGAAACTCTCTGGAAGGGTGTTAGGGACTCCTTAGACCCTCTCTGAACCTTCCCGACCTCTTCCAAGCATTTCTCCTCCTTGATCCACACCTGCACAGTAAAGAACAGTGAAAGCATATGCATGATGAAACTGACGACTTAATCAAAAATACAAAAAGATGTTTTCTTAGGATAGAGGTAGTCTAGACACATGTATTTTACCTTCATATAAGTAATGGAATCTCTTTCAGTAGTTTGCATTCTCTTCTTTGCATCAGTAGGACAAGCTAGTAGAATTAGGGTTTGCTAGGGTTTGCGCTTTCCTTCAATTTTTCAATCTCTTTTCACAAATAGATTAGCTTCCTTCGAGTTAGCTTTCATCCATCAATTAAAAAGCTTCTTCTAAAAGCTCATAGTAGTTGGCTTAAGCTCCTAGTGGACTTGTGCTAGCTGACCAAGCGACAGCTGCAACAAGAGCTAGTACTTGTGCATATAGTACCGTCGCTTCCAAGTTTGTTACGAACTACCAGGTTGATAAAAGTAGAGAAGGGAGTCCCAAGAGTTGCAGCATTATTGCTGCAATACTAGAGCCCACCATTTTTTTGGCGCCGTTGCCGAGGAAGCGTCCGAGTATTGGTGATTTTTGCTTTTCTTCTATTTTCTCCTACAACCTTCTGCTAAGTAGTTTATTTCATTTCCATTATGTAATTTCATTTTCGCAAAAGTAGAGTAGACATTTCCTGCTTTCATAGATTAGAATTTCAATTCTGCAAGCGTAGCTTAGCATTTCAATTCCGTAATTTCAATTCTGCAACCATAGCTTAGCATTTCAATTCCGCGATTTCAATTCCGCAAAGTAGATTAGTCCTTTCTTGCTTTCATTTCAATTTCTCCTTTTCAATTCAGCAAGATAGTTAGTTGCAGTTCAATCTATTTTAGTTTTGCAGGTACAAGAAGAAAAAAAGAACAAAAGCAATCAAAAGTCTTTCCCTTTCATGCCTCGTAGGAACAGAGATAAAACCGAAAAATTCTTACTCAACACCCCCACCACATCACTGAGTCAACCTTCTCTCTTCTCTGGTGACAGTGAGCTAGAAGAACCTATAGGTGAACCTCCTGAGATATACGAAGATCCTATAATAGAAGAAGAGTTAGAGAACACTCCATCTGAAGCCATGGCTGACAACCGAAACAGTAGAAGAGAAGATGAGAGAATAGAAGGTGCCTTTCCTATCCGAGAGACCAATGGAGACATGAAAATGAAAAACATAAGTCCCTGCTTTACCTCACTTCCATGGATTGACTACTGAAGACCCTGATACCTTCCTATTTGAGTTTGTTGTCCTTTGTCGAACTTACGACTATGCTGAGGACGAGCAAAAGTTGAAACTCTTTCCCTCTACCCTCAAGGATGTAGCATTACGATGGTTCATGGGGTTACCTGGAAACAGTATCACCACTTGGGCTCAAATGCAGCAAGCTTTTAATGCCAAATACCGGGACTACTGTAGGTCCAAGGAAACCAAGGGAGAAATCTTTCGGATGACTATGGGAAGCGATGAGTCTTTAGAAGATTACAAGGAAAGGTTCCAACTCAGTTATAAATGGGCTAGGTGCACACTTGACCTGGAATCTCTGAAGCTGGTTCTACTACGAGGAGCCCCTGAAGACCTTTTGGACACCCTTAACATGCTGGTTGGAGGGGACATCTGCCAACTACCTTATGAGGACATAAAGACCGTGTTTAGAAACCATTCTAGGGTGGCCCGAAAGAGAGGTAGGGGAAGCCACTTTCAGCTAGTACCACCTTCTCCAAGCATGAGTTTGCTAACCAGATGGAAGACCTCAAGAGTGAGATGAGACAAAATATTGCCATGCAACTTGATACCTTCCGAATTCAGCAAAAGAAAGAGGAAGCTGAGAGGGCTTTGGCCATCTTTTGTCCTAGATGCACGAGGAAGCATCCTAAGAATGAATACCCATTGCACTCAGTAGAGGTATGTTTCGTTTGTGAGGAAGACCACCCCACCAACCAATGCCCTACCTTGCCTGGATTTAAAGCCATGTACCTAGGGACTAAGGTAGCAACTGAACCTCTCTACTTCCTCAACCAAAGGAGGCCTCATGGACCCAGACCATACCAACAGGAGATGCAAGGGACATCCCAAGCTTATTATAACCCCAACCATATACCTTCTTGGGGTCCCCCTGCTGATCCTTCCTGGTCCGCACCTCCTCCGTGGTCTTATCCATCTCCATACCATACTTAACCTCCTCCTCATTTGTTTCACTCACATGCCCAGCCACAACCTCAGTGGAATGCACCTCATTAGGTGTGGAGGCCCCAGTTCAACACTCCTCCCGCCATTTTGCCTCCACCACCGGCTCAACCACAACCATTAACTCCTACTCCTCCAAGACAACCCAGATGCCTGCTCAGCCAAACCCGAACCCCAACAACAGACAGGCCCAGCAGGTATATACTGGGGAGACAACATGCCCTACTTATGTTGTGGAGATCCAGGAGATCAATCTGTGATCTGGGAAGGTCCTTCCAGAGCGCCAACCTCCTCCCCTAGAGGAGGAGGAAGAGAAATAGGAAAGTGAACCCCAAGCCATTCCACCATTTCCTGAGCGACTCATAATAACCACACAACCCAACCCAGAAGAGACTGAGCTTCTGGGAGAACTCAAGCAGTTTTGTGTCAAAATACCACTTCTCCAGGCCATAAAAGATGTACCGATATACAAAAAATTGATTAAGGAGAAGTGTTTCAGGCACCCATGCAGGCGAAAGAGAGATGCCTCAACTATTAATGTCATAGGACAATTGTCCGATCTTATGTTGGGCAAGTAATCTGTCCAAAGTATTTGGACCCTGGGAGTCCTGTAGTTGATATCCACATCAATGACACCATCATACCCCACACCTTGATTGATCTAGGGGCCGCCATTAATGTGATGACCAGGGACACCATGCCTTAAGCTCAACCTTCAGAGTTCCCTAAGGAAGACCTCGACAGTGCTGTAATTGGCAGACCGCTCCACCGTGACTCCTGAAGGGATTGCAGAAGATGTATTGGTCTCTGTTGACTCCTAGGAGTACCCTGTAGACTTCTTGGTCCTTCAGCCAAAGGAAAAACTCACTGGATATCCCCTCATTTTGGGAAGGCCTTGGCTAGCTACTGTGGATGCTTACATCAGCTGTCGAGCAGGAAGCATGACCATCAAAATGGGCCTATGTCCAAACAGCTGGTCCTATACCCTCCTGCCCAACCTCTGCTAGAACATGACTTACCCCTCTGGTTGGAAGAAGGAGATGAGGATGAGGTCTACTCTACACCATTATGCATAGTGGAGGCCACCAGGGGGGGTCCTCAAACCGAGGATGATTTGATTGAGAACTTAATCCAAAATCCTCCCCCTAGTGCACTATCCTTGGAAGAGTTGGTGGAAGATACCCAAGCCAGTGCTTTAGTGGACCTATGTGTGACTGATTCGACCACTCCCAGAGTTAAGAATGCGGAGTTTGGCCCTGAAAGAACTTTAAAGATCAGCTCATCTCTCTCTCCCTCTCTGGAAATGGAGCTATGTAGCCTCTTGACCCACCATTTGGAGGCTTTTGCCTGGAGCTATAAGGAAATGAAAGGAATCCATCCCTCAGTCTGTACCCATCATATCTACATTAAGAAGGAATGTAAACCAGTCAGGAAACCTCAAAGGAGAATGAATCTAGCCCTTAAGGACATTGTTAAAGAAGAAGTACAAAAATTGTTAGATGCAGGATTCATGTACCCCATCTCGGACAGCGAATGGGTTTCCCCTCTGGTGTTGGTACCCAAGAAAAATGGGAAATGGAGAATCTATGTGGACTACAGAGAACTGAACAAAGCCACCAAGAAAGACCACTTCCCTTTGCCTTTCATAGATCAAGTGTTGGATGGACTGGCAGGAAAGAATTTTTTCTCTTTCCTAGATGGGTTCAGCGGGTATAATCAGATCCAAATCAGCCCGAAGGACCAAGATAAGACCACCTTCATTTGTCCATGGGGTACCTTTGCCTACCAAGTCCTATGCAATGCCCCTACCACTTTCCATAGAGTTGTACTGAGCATCTTTGCCGAGCTGGTTCATGATTCGGTGGAAATCTATGTGGATGACTTTACTCCTTATGGGTCTAGCTTCCAAGAAGCCTTGTCCAACCTGGGAAAAGTTTTAAGTAAGTGCATTGAGATGAACTTGTCCCTCAGCCCTGAAAAATGTGAATTCCTGATGACTGAAGGGACCGTGTTAGGTCATACCATTTCCCGCCAAGGATTACAAGTGGATCCTAATAAAATTGCTATCATCAAAAAGGTTCCACCTCCTCAGAAGGTAAGAGATGTTTGGAGTTTCCTAGGCTTAGTGGGATATTATAGAAGATTCATTAAAGATTTCAATAAGCTAGCCTCGTCATTGTTTGGAATTTTAGGAAAAGATGTTGAGTTTAAATGGACTGACGATTGTCAGAGGACTCTGAATGAGTTGAAGGATAAGTTAGTGTCTGGCCCAATTTTGAGAGGCCCAAACTGGGCCCTACCTTTCCACATCCAGACTGATGCCTCGAACAAAGCCATAGGGGCAGCCTTAGGACAAGTTGAATAAAAACTTCCATATGCCATATACTTTGTCAGCAAAAACTTATCCAAGGCAGAAATGAATTATACTGTAACTGGGAAAGAGTTCCTGGCCGTGGTCCATTCCCTGAACAAGTTCCAACACTACATCACTGGCTATCAAACATTTGTACATACTGACCATGTTGCAATTAGATATTTAATGAATAAGCCTGATGTGAATGCTCGTATTATTAGTTGGTTACTTTTGTTGCAGCAGTTTGATTTGACTATCGTTGACAAACCAGGTAAAGAAAATGTTGTTGTTGACTTCTTGTCTAGATTGGATTTTCCTGTAGGTGAAGAAGGAACAGTGGATGACCATATTCCACATGAACATATGTTTGATATCTCAATACTTTCTCTGTGGTTTGTTGATATAGAAAACTACCTGGTCTCAGCACAGTTCCCTCCGCATCTATCCTCAAAGGAGAAGAGTATAATCGTGAGGAAGAGTGCCTCATTCACTTGGATCGGGGGCAACCTGTCAAACTTGGCCCCGATCAAATCTTAAGGTGTTGTGTAAGGGAGGAGGAAGTCTTTGACATCCTCCTGACCTGTCACGATGGGCCCTGTGGAGGACATTTTGCATCCAAGAGGACTACCTTCAAAATTCTACAGGCAGACTACTATTAGCCCACTCTTTATCAAGATGTCAGACGATATATCAGCCAATGTGACCGATGCCAGAGGATGGGGAAACCAACTCCAAGGGACGAAATGCCTCTCCAACCTCAAGTGACTCTTAAGCCATTTGAGAAGTGGGGTATGTATTTTATGGGTTCTATCAACCCTCCTTCAAGGAAAAGGTCTTACATCATTGTGTGCACAGACTATTTGACAAAGTGGGCAGAAACCAAGGCAATCAAAGCAACGACAGAAGAAAAGGTGGTTGAGTTTTTAAGAGAAAACATCTTCTACAAATTTGGCTACCCAAGAGAGTTAGTCAGTGATCAAGGAAGCCAGTTCACCTCCAACTTAATTGAAGACTTGCTTGATCATCACAAGATCAAGCATAGGACTTCCACCCCATATCATCCTCAAGCAAATGGGCAGGTGGAAGTCACCAATAGAGCATTAGAAGGGATTTTGACTAAGGTGGTGAGCAGCAGCAGAAAGGATTGAGCAGATCGCCTGGTTGAGGCCACTTGGGCCTACAACACCACTTGGAAGACCACAACCAATTTCACACCTTATGAGCTGGTCTATGGGAAGAGAGCTTTGTTGTCAATCGAGTTCGAGTACAACACGTTGAGGATGGCAGCTCAGCTGGACCTAGATCTCAGCCATGCTCAATGAGAAAGGTTATTGCAGCTGAATGGGTTAGATGAACACCGAATGCAAGCCCTCCTCCACTCAGAAGTGGTTCAACTTCAGAGGAAGATATGGCATGACAAACAATTCCAGCCGGGAGATTGGGCACTACTGTATGATTCCAGACATAAGGATTTCAAAGGGAAGCTGCGGACAAGATGGTTAGGACCATATGCAGTGGAGAAGTGTAATGACAATGGTTCCATCCTTATCCGGACCATTAATGAAGAAGCTATCCCCATGCTCGTCAATGGGAATCGACTAAATATCTACAAGAAACCTCTTTCGAGGCAAGAGTTCATCGAAACTGTGGAAAAATCAATGCTGGTAATAGAGAAGGGTTCTGCCTCTGTTTTGGGCACACCCTGAGCATCATTATATCAAAAAAAAAAAAATACAATAAAAAATATCCTTGGGTGAAAACCTTTCTGAGGCGCCCAAGGCAGATGGTAGGGGCGAAAACCTCATTGAGGCGCTCCTGTTGTCTCTCTGAAAATAAAGAATTTGAATAAAAAGATCCTTGGGTGAAAACCTCTCTGAGGCGCCCAAGGCAGATAGTAGGGGTAAAAACCTCATTGAGGTGCCCCTGCTGTCTCTTTAAAAAAAAAAAAAAAACGAAAAGAAAGAAAGAAAAAAAAAAAAAAAGAGAGAGAAAAAAAAAACAAGTTTAATCCCTGGAAATTGTTGCAGGAAAACAATGCAGAAAGGAGGCCTCCCAACACAAGGACAAGGGTCCCTACCAAGCTACCGGGCAGCCTCACATACACTCCCTCCATGTACACTCATTTTTTTCAGGGTTCGGACACAATCTGGTCGTGGTTCAACCTTCTACAGGAAGCTACAGGACTTTCTACAGGAAGTTCTGTATTTCTACAAGAAACATCCTGTAGAGCCTTTGGGTGGGCTAGAATCGATTATGGAGAGGAATTTGAAGCTCAAAGTCTGTTGAGGAGGCATGCAACCACTCTTTTCTTCCATCATCCACTTGTTTCATCTCCTTTCACAACTATTGCCACCATATGGTCGAATATACCTACACAGTCATACCAGAACCCTGTTTTCTCAGATAAAAATTTGTTTTTTCAAGTGGAAAATAAAACATGCAGAGGCTCGCACACTTTACCTGTCAAGACGACCTCAGGACCCTTCATCCATGAACGCGACTTCGTTTATTTCAGCATGCACCCCAGGAGGAGAAACACCTACAGGAATCCTGTAGCAGCTGATCCGGCTGGAGCACATACCATGGAGACACCAGCAGTTCACATCAACCAAATCCAGTGCATGCAGCATTCACCACCAGAGAGTCTGGTCTCGAGGTCTCGTAGCCAGCAGCAACCAATGGAAGAGGAGCTCTAGCACCTGTGCACGAAGTAGCAGCAAGCAAATCCAGCATTCCTCGTCCCGAAACATGAAAAAACAACGTCCACAGCCACACAGGTAAGTGCCTAATCTTATTTCGTCGAATTACATGAACTATACTCTAAAATTTGCATGACTGTGAGAATGGGCGGATTGAAAAAGTCTGGTAGCCATTCAACTGGCCACCCATAGCCAATCAGACGGCCTCGTAGGATCTGAATAAGCTTGGCTATGCCGAAAAAAGGGGCAGTTGATACGTGGGAAGTGTCCAATTGGGGAGAATCGGCAGTATGACAGAAATGGCAGCGTGAATGCAGAGGGAAGGATTCGGCGGTCAGGGACACGCTGAGGAATGATGGCTGTGACGTCGGCCAATGGATCGGTCGGGACAGCTCACCCCCGTGCCATGAATTCCGCAGCATTTCAAAATTGGCCGGCCAAATAACTCATGATAAACTGTTTTCATTCGCACTTACAACCGTTTTGCAGTCGAGTACGCGTCCTCCTCCTCTGCAAGTTGTTAGCCTGAGCTTCTCGGTTTGTTCCAACGTCCTCCCGCAGCTCAGACTCGTCCAGAACCACCGTAACATCCTCCAAAAGCCGGGAAAGATTTCTACAGGAAGTTGTGCTACAGGAAACCCAGCATACGAAGGAGCTTGGACTGTTCACGTTGAGGATGGCAATTCTCAGTGAGGTAGGCCCGAACATACCTTTCCCATGCAAAATAGTTCAAAAGGTGGTGAATTCGACGTGCTGGGGTAGAGAAAATGTAAATGCAAGTATGTCTGTGAATCCAAAAGCCGTTTGCTTATCATCGCATGAAATTGTCTTCGTGGTTTGCATCCAAGATTTTCTCCACGAGTCTTGAGTTAAATCCCTCCTATAAAAAAATTGAGACACTGTCAAGGATAACCGGTGGAAAAACTGTGAATTTTATATGATTGAGTGTATGTTGGAGACGTAGCTCTACGCTCTGTTTAGAGAAATCTCGAGTCCTCCTTCTATACATGAGCAGTCAAGTTTCAAAATAGGGGAATTGGTATGAAGAGGCCTATAGATACCGTTTTCAAAGGTCTGAAAAGGAAACACAACTAGATTTCCCTTTCTGCTTAGAGCGCAAGCGAAAACAGAGTCTTTTTCACCATGCCGCGAGGGTTTATCAGAAAAGAACCCTCAGACTCCAAGAAATTACGGGAAACCCCTGAGGTGGTGGACTTATTTTCCCGTGCACACTGGATGACATTCTGTGACAAGCTTCAAGGTCATGATGATGAAATTACAGAAGAATTCCTAAGGTCCCTAAAGCCGAAATCGAAGACACTAGCCACTATCAACTTCAGAGGATTGACCCTCAGACTCACCCCACAGCTCATTAGTAGAGTCACTGATTTACCGATGGGGGTACCCTGGGATAAGGAGGAGAGAAAATTGGGTCAAAAAGCTAAAGGTCAAGAAACCCTGGGCAAACCACTAAAGAAAGAACAACAAGAAAAAGGCCAAGTTGCTGAGGCCAAAACAGTGGGTGGTAAAATAACAAAAACATCCAAGGAGAAAAGGCTGCAGAGCAAGGCAGAAAGGATTGAGAAAGTCCAAGCCAGTGAAGGCACCCCTAAGGCAGCCTCGGCCAAGCTAAAAGAAAAAGTACCCTTAGCCAAGCAGGTTAAAACAATGCCAACTGGTTCTACAGGAAGCTAGAAGGCCACTTCTACAAGAAGCCAGAAAACGTCCACTACAGGACTTTATATAGGAAGTCTAAAGAAAGGACAGTAGAAGGAGAAATCGGCCGAGATTCTAGCTAGGGAGGAAGCAGCTGTGTTGGCCACCCTAAGCACATCTCCCAAGCAGAAGGAAAAGTGAAAGAGAGAGACTCCTCTGTATTTTAAGGCAAGGAGGATTGTGCAGATTAAGACAGGCAGACCCAAACCTCCATCAAAAGAGCCAATCACAATTGTGGATACTCCTACCACACCAAAGGAGAGGTCCCCCTCCAAGGCCTCCATCACTTATGAGCAGGGAAGCCCAAAGACATCCTCATGGAAGGAAAGGATGGAGAAATTAAACTCGGAGGCCTCTCTATAGGGTGTCGAGGATGCTCTACAAGAAACTTTGGCTAGGCTGAAAGAGACTGAGTAGATGGAGGAAAGAGCAGCCAAGTCATCACAGGAGGAGGAGAAGGCTAATACCATCATGGAACCAAGCCCCCAGCCCAGCCTGGGCTCTTATTATAACTTCTTAGAGGCCGGAAAAATCATTCCTCAAAAATTCACAGTGCCAATGTTTCTAGCACAAGAGGAAGAAGAGTACGAACCCACACTTGGATGAAGATCGCTAAATCCAAAGGGGTAGCAGATATAGGGCCTCTAGAGGAAAATCTCAAGGAGACCCAAAGAGAATTGGCAAGAGTACGGCATGTGGAAAGCTCCCAACAGGCCAAGTTAAGAGAAGAGAATGAGTTGCTTAGACAGCAGCTACAGCTACAAGGACAGAGTAAAGAAGAGGACGCAGCAGCCAAGGACACCACAGAAGAGCCTCAGGGAAAAGGAGAACTGCAAGCTGATCTTGAGGAACTAAATTGGCTGCTACAGGAAAGGGAATTGCAAGCAAGCCTAGAGATGCAATCTCTAAAACAGCAGATGCAAGAAAAGGAGGCACAACTGGCCTGCATGGCCAGTTGGGCAATGGAAGCTCTGCAATGTAGGTAGTCGGCCAAATCCTATGGCTTATACCTCAGGGATCAGTGGCTGCAATTCCAAATCAACACATTGGCACAGAGGGGTATCTCCCAAATCCAAAACCCCCAGCAGTTCATGGATTTATGTAACAATAGTTCATCGGAAGATAAAGCCAAGCTATCAAAGTTCTACCTTCATAATTTGGCCCTTCCAAACATAACCTCGTGGGACCCCAACACAGCAATAGGGGACATGCAGCTGATCGAAATGACCTCATGGTTAAACCAAGAAGAAAAGAGAGCGGCAGAGGTCAGAAATGTCATGGACCTAGAACTACACGAACCACTACTGATTAGAGCGGAGCTAGGGGACCCCACAGCATTGATATCGGCCCACCAGCACCTAGCAACCAACTCTCAGGCTTTGTTAGAGTACATGGATCGGCAGGCCCAGGCCATAGCACACTTTGAGGATATGGAGCGATTATTGGGGGAAAATTGTGTTCATGCTTATACCCGTAGGTTGAACACATTGTCCCACAGCCTCAAAATCAGGGAATATCACAGTCCAACTAGAATGAGGGAGGCCTTGGAATGAGTGCCTCTCTACAAAAAGTTTATGCAAAACCTCCAGGCCAGCTGTATAGGCCTCAAGTTAAGTCCACCTTTGCTTTTGGGATTAGAAGGAGGCACAGAAGAAGAAGAGAATAAGCAGTGGGAAGAGGTGGAAAGGAAGGCCGGATTCCATGACAGTGAAGAGGCTACTACTTCAGAAGCCTGGGATGTGAGGGAGGCGATCAAAGCAATTAAGGATGAGGAGTTGGACTAGTTTCTCATAGGATGAGCAACCCTTTTAGCAGGGGGATGATGATGAGCCCCAAATTGGGTAACTTATTAGGCTCACTTGGCCTAATTATCCTTGTTCAGTCCTTGTTCAATCCTTCATTTTTCATAGCTTATGCATTATTTTTCAGTATGTTTATGTCATTTGTACGAATAAGGGTAGTCACTCGTCCTAGGTGGCTAACACGTACTTATTTCATGTTTTTTTTTACACATGTTGGAGCAAAACCGAGCAATCATGGGCTAGATGACAGCCAAGCTTGAGGTGAGGATTCGTAGGAGGGTTGTCTATGACATTAAATAACCCTTCCTCGATATCTTCACCTCCAACTCCGAGCTCCAATGGCTACCAAAACCGGATCTTGAAGGCAGCCAAACAGATTTTGGAAAAGGGACTATCTATTAACAGTTGGATAGCCAAGTCCCATAGATTTAGGAGGCCAACTAGGGCCCTCATGGTGTATAAATGATAAGGCCTCAGCCTTTGGAAGGGACTTTTGAAACCATTGCATATTTTTCACTACAGTGCTGTCAACTTTAGCTTGTTCTCTTGTAGCCATTTTGGCATAACTCTTGACTTATGACTATTTTTTGATAATGAGAAGCAGTCTGATTTTATATCAACTGAGTTTTCTATAGGAGCCGTAGCTCTCAGGGTTGGGCCCAACCTAAGAGGTTAGGGTCTCCTTTATGTATTGTTATCTTTCCTTTATGCATCGTTGTTTTCCTTTTATTGCATTTGAAACGTATTTCTGTTAGGTAGATTAAGTTGTTTGTTTAACTAGGTCACTGTTTATGAATAGAATTGCTTCAGATGTTTAGAATATATTGGTAGGATAATAATAGGGAAAAAAGCTCTAGAAAAGGGTCAACAACACTTTCGGTTTCACCTCTTCCTTATTGGATCAGGGGCTAGAATTGAAGTAACCGTGCTATCCCAACAAAAACACTAGCTTGCTTGACCATGCAATCCTTAGTGTATTGTTTTCATTTGCAGGAGTTGTTTATGTGTTCAGATCTCTGAAATGTTTCATTGCATAGTTGATATACATGGTTCTCTTTCAAAGAAAGTTGTTGTTCATTCACTTTGTTGTTAGTTAGATTAGATTAGCTGGGACTTTGATTATTTGCAAGACTTTGTTGATTCAGTTGAATGTACACTATGCAGAGCATCTCTACCACTCTTTCATCCACCTAAGCTTCATCAAAGCCATCTGTTCCATCTCCTAGCTAGTTTCCTCATCTCACATCTGTCCTTTTGCCCACGTAACCCTACCATTTTTGTGCAATCATTGTTTCAGCCTTCTTTGAGCCAAGTCAGCCTTCTACACCTTTTCACCACTCCATCCACCAGTCCCTGGGCCACTCCAGGCCCCTATCCTACCTCCACATCCATTCATGCATCTTCCCTCACTCACCCATCCTCTAAAATCCAATTTTTAAACATCCTGTAGAAATTTCTGAACATCCTGTAGAACCCCTACAAACTTCCTGTAGAAGCTCACAAATGAGGTTTCTTGATAGCCAAACTTTGTGAAACTCTCTGGAAGGGTGTTAGGGACTCTTTAGACCCTCTCTGAACCTTCCCGAACTCTTCCAAGCATTCCTCCTCCTTGATGCACCCCTGCACAGTAAAGAACAGTGAAAGCGTATGCATGATGAAATTGACGACTTAATCAAAAATACAAAAATATGTTTTCTTAGGATAGAGGTAGTCTAGACACATGTATTTTACCTTCATAGAAGTAATGGCATCTCTTTCAGTAGTTTTCATTCTCTTCTTTGCATCAGTAGGACTAGCTGGTAGAATTAGGGTTTGCTAGGGTTTGCGCTTTCCTTTAGTTTTTCAATCTCTTTTCGCAAATAGATTAGCTTCCTTCGATTTAGCTTTCATCCATCAATTAAAAAGCTTCTTCTAAGAGCTCATAGAAGTTGGCTTAAGCTCCTAGCAGACTTGTGCCAGCTGACCAAGTGACCGCTGCGAAAAGAGCTAGTACTTGTGCATACAGCACCGTCGCTTCCAAGTTTGTTACGAACTACCAGGTTGATAAATGTAAAGAAGGGAGTCCTAGGAGTTGCAGCATTATTGCTTCAATATTGGAGCCCACCAACTAGTATAATCCAATTAAATAATTTCACAATTAATCATAACTAAAAACATAACAATGCATCAATAATAACAATCATCACATCAACACATGAGAACACCAGATATACATGGAAACCCTTGTAGTAGGAAACCACAATTCTTTTTATATTTTCTTCAATATTTGATTACATTATTTTGATAGCACCAACCAGAAGGAGATAACAACCCTCCTTAATCAATTTGAAGGCACTAACTTGTTAGAGGAACCAACCTCCAAAGATATGCAAGCACTAACTTCTTGTAGGCTTCAACCAGATGTAGGAACCAAAGTGATGCAGGCTCGAACTTGATAGAGGCACCCACATCTAAAATCTACAAGCACCAACCTGATTGAGGCACTAACCTCTATAATCAATTCATAGGCACCAACCTATTGTAGGCTCCAACCTGATCAAGGCACCAACCTCTACAGTCAATTTCAATACACCAACTTGTTGAAGGCTCCAACCTAATTGAGGAATCGAACTATGAAATTTGCAAGCACCCACTTAATGTAGGCTTCAATTTGATGGAGGCACTCACCTCCTTAATCACGGCGAACCTCCTTTTCATAAACTCTTCACACTAGAACCATGCTTCAATTTACTCTTCAAATCAAAATTTATTTTTTGCTCAAAAACATCTAATTCAAAATCAACAATTTATGAACAAAACTTTATTACCCATACTTCAACAGAACCACATACTTCATTGATTCTCATGTAGCCAATATTTGTAGTGAGCTTCAAAACAACATTACATTTGGATAGTAGAATTGACTAAGCATAATCAAGGACACAAAAAACAAACTGTATTCTTAGATTCTAGCATAGATCACTCATCTCTTCACTCTGCATTTATACTTGTCCTTCAATAACAAACACAAACTTAGCCCTTCAAGTAAACTCATCCTATCGCTAAATCTCGATCTTGTAAATAAGATTTTATCCCCATAACAAAATAAGTAAATAAATAAAAACTACACTCTTAGCCTTATGAATTCTCACTTATTCTTATTTAATATCGCAATTAATCACAACATCTCTCACATTAGATATCTATAGAAATTCCTTGTATATTCAAACTTTTAATTGTAATTTACTAAAACAATAGACTTGAATCTACTCTACTCATCAGTGGAAAAAATTAAGCGATCGTGAATTCATGAATCATACAAGAGAAAGAATTCAGTCAACACATTACACAATGATTTCATGGGGAAATCCACAGCTAAAAACCCATGCTATCTATATATTGCATTAGTCATAAAATATGAGAAGATTAGAATGATTTTCTCAAGCACAAGCAACCTCTACATTATCTCTATCTATCTCACAACTTCCTAGCAAACCTAGGCCAATACTTAACCAATGTCTTTCTTTCCCAAGTCCCTACTTCCTTGTGTTGTTTCCTTGGTAATTAGCCCCTATTAATTATGGAAATTACTCAATTAGAATTGCGCAATCTCATAGGCCTTCCTTTGATTGCATGCACCACTTGTACAAGTCGGATGATTATACAATTGATAGTACACTAGAATTGATGGGAAACCTCTAAGAAGTCACAAAAATCCTCCTAGGGCCCTCCACACCATCCAATCATTTCATAAACCTTCCAGCCATCCTCAAACACCATCGATCCACCTGTCACATCCATAAGAACAATTAGTTTGCATACTTGATTTTGCCTAAAAAGACCAAAAAAGTGGAAACATATTTAGTTTAGTTTTTTTACTTGCACATTAGTATTGTTTGATGATTTTTACTTCTACAACTTAGATGGTAGTATTTTTTTATTGTTCATTTATCATTTTTTCTTAGAAGAGCTTCTTAAATGGTTAATTAGGTTATGGTGTGGTTTATAACTACATGTTGGCTTTCTCTATTACTACAGTAGAGTGACTCTCTTAGAGTAGGTTTTCCTTTCTTCCATCAAAGAATCAAGATTCTTCTGACTCTATATAATTTTGTTCTTAGAACCCCGATGGTCTCTTGCTAACTAAACATTGACAACAGGAAGAACCATCACTTTTACTTGTGCATACAGCATTGTCACCTCCAAGTTTGTACGAACCCCAGGTTGATAAGTAAAGTTGGTAGCCCAAGAGTTGCAGCATCCTTGCTGCAATACTGACACTCATCAATCTTATTCTTGCAAGGAAAAAAAAATTGATATTGTGATAGGAAAGGTTTTAGAACCGATAGATACTGCAGGAAAGGAAAATTGTACAGAGGATGACATCACTTCCATGAGTCTTATTGTGGACTTCATTAGAAGTTCATCTAATCCCCTATATTTCAAAGCTTGATACTTCCAATAAAATGTATGATGCCCTAACTAATCTATTTATTATCAAGAATTTTGGTCAAGAAATGAGCTTGATGAGTGAGCTTTGTGATGTAAGGATAAAAAATGATGACACCATGGCTTCATATTTCATAATTATTTCACAAATAATAGACCAAATTCAAGAAATTTGAGAAACTATTTTTGAGAAAAAACTTGTGACTAGAACACTCAATGATCTACCTAGATCATGGGATGCATTTGTAGCTGGTATAAGTAGTTGGAAGGAATCCCCTTCATTTGAAAAACCATGGACCTCTTGTGCTCAAGAATAATCAAGTCTTATATCAAGAGATAAAGGAAAGAAGAAGTTTGGATTTTAACTCAATAAATCGGGAAGAAGATCACCTCCTCCCCAAAGGAAGAAGCTTATGTCAAAGATTCAATGTTATGGTTGTTAGAAATTTGGATATTATAAAAGGGATTTTCCTAAGATGGCTAATAAAAAAACAGAAAGGGAAAAAAGCATGCTTTTGTAGCCGACATTGAAGATAAACATCCAAAGAAGCCTAAAGGAAACAAAGATTTATTTTACTTTTCTGCTCTAATGGGTTCTATTGCAGATGATGATGATATGTGGCTAGTAGATAGTGGTGCATTAAGACATTTAACCAGAGATCATGGAAATATTACTAACATGATGGAAAGAAGATTATTCCAAAGGGAATAGCTTATAGAGAACATAACTATGCAATCAAAGGAATTGGAAAGGAATCAATTGAGTTGGAATCTGGTAACAATTTTCATGTCAACAACGTTCTATAGGTACCAGGTTTGAAAAATAATCTAGTCTCTATTTCATGTTTAGAAGATAAAGGAGAAAGAGTAGCTTTTGTGGATGGAAAAGTACTTGTATGGCCCAATGGCTCTAGTATAGATGATGCTAGAGTCATTGGAATTCATGAAGGAAGATTTTATAGGCTTGTAAGTTAACCATCTCAAGCCCTAGTACATGATGAAATAAATCCAAGTGAACTATAGCATAGAATATATGATCACCTTCATTATAGAGCATTACCTAAATTGAATCAAATAGTTTCAAGAATCCTTGAATAGAAGATAGATCATGAGGGTGTTTTTAAAGTTTGTGCACTTGGAAATAACATCGAGAAACTATTTCCAAGAAATGACAATAGATATAAATAAGTCTTGGATTTGATAAATTATGATGTATGCAATCTTATGACTATGATATCGCTTGGACGTTCATTATGCTATGTAACATTTATTGATGACTTCTCTTGTAAAACATGGATCTATCTCTTGAATAACAAGGATGAAGTCTTCACTAAGTTATAAGAATTCTATGATGAAGTGGAAAAATTGACATGTAAGAAGATCAATATTTTGAGATCTGACAATGGAGGAGAGTACACCTCAAAATAACTTGTTTCTTTCTGTAAGAAAGTTGGGATTAAGATGGAGTTGATTATTCCCTACAATCCAAAATAGAATGGTGTGTAGAATGAAAGAATAGGTCCATTGAAGAATTTGTCAAGGCTATGATGCATGATCAAGATTTTACAATGTTCTTATGGGGAGAAGCATCATTGATAATTTTATATATTCAAAACAAAAGTCCTCATTGAAGTTTAAAAGATATGACTCATGAAGAAGTGTTTTTTGGACGAAAGCCATAGGTTGGACATATGATAATATTTGGTTTCCCTATCTACATTCATGTCCCTAAGGATAAAAGGAACAAGTTAGAACCTTAAAGAAAGATGGCCATATTTTTTGGTTACATTGAATCACCAAAGGCTTATAGAATCAACATTCCAGAGAAATGATGCATTGAGGTTAGACGGGATGTCACCTTCGATGAGAAAGTTGCATATTGCAAGTCGGAGGAAGTCTCCATGGATTCCTATGATGAAGTAAAGAAGGAGGCTTCAACGGAAGAGAATTCAATTTCTACATAATTTCCTGAAGATCCAAAAGGGCCCTATGAACCAGCAGAACCAGTTGTTGTTCCAAAAATTAGAAAGAGACTAGCATGGCTTAGACATAGAAGAAGGACATGTAGCTCTTGATCACACATACAAAGCAACTAAGAAACTAAGAAGTTTTATATCTATGCAGCTCTTATCACTAATCTTATTGATTCAAATCCTTCCACTTTTGAAGAAGAAGTTAGCCAACAAGTATGGAAGGAGGCCATGAATGAAGAATGCCAATCCATCATGAAGAATGATGTTTGGGAAATTTTGACAAGGTTGAAAGGCAATTCAATGATGACTTCCAAGTGGATATTCAATATAAATCATGTTGCATATGGAAGTATTGACAAATACAAAGCACAATTCATGGTTAGAGGGCTATCATATAAAGAGGGAGAAGATTATGATGAGACCTTTGCTCTAATTTCCAAGTACACCTCCATCAAATCTATTATTTCTCTTGTTGCTTCAATGGGATGGAATTTACATCATATGGATGTGAAGTCTACTTTCCTCAATGGTGTAATTGAGGAAGAGGTGTGCATAGAGAAGCTTCAAGGTTTTGAGGTGTGTTGTAGCTCCTCGAGACAACCCTCGGGTTGAGGAAAGGGTCAGTGCCTAGGACATATTAGAGGAGTGATTTGAGGAATTTCTAAGATTTGTGTTGCACTCCATATTTGATATAATTGGAATTATATTGCTTCAGGACTTGGTTAAATTACCCTTCACCAAGTTGGAATTAAACACACACACACATATATGAAGATGTGGCTCATCCCAAGGATAATAAATGTCCTGATATGGTGGCCAACACACAATAAAATGTAGCTTAATAGTTGTTGGTGTAGTAAAAATGGAGAGATATAAAGTAAGGAAGGAATTCAATGCAGAGGGTTGGATAACACAGAATCCTAAGCAACGAATACCAGTAGAACTATGGAAGAATAAGGAGATATAAGTGCAGAAATTGTGGAGCGCATTTAAGCCTTCTAGCTCTATATTTTCATGTGTACATTATGTCACAAAATAGCATGGGTAAATTTGTGATCTCACTAGTACTCTTGGATACAATATAACATAAGTAAAGCCATAATTTGAGAATGAATACCAGCATCTTCTTTACACAATTTCAAAGGAATATAAACATACATGAAATGAAAAACATAGGGGAACACATCTACACATTACTCCACTTGGAATCACCAAATATGCTTCATTAATATTTGAAAATGGAGACCATATCATAGATACCACACAATTGACATTTGTATAATCATTAGCACTTCTTGGAAAAACCATTGAACCAAGAATTGGAACCTTTTTCTATATACAGAACTCAAAATAGCTACAAAGACAAGTTTCATACCTCTGGGAACAGGATTTGGGAACCTTTAAAATGAGTTTCTTCCCCCTATTTATAAGGAGAGGAGGAGCTTGAAAAAATAGTTACAAAATATCTCAACAATGTTTTAGTTGTTTGATCGACTAGTTATCTTGCCATGTGGAGGTTCTGATGCCCAAATGATTACAACAAATTTGATTCCTTCTTTAAAATATAGAAATTACAAAATAACAAAACATGGGAAAATTGAATGATGGCCACAGAAAAATATCTCCATTCCAATTCTTGTGATCGCCTCTAATCAGATCACGTCTCTTCCATGATATTCCTCTACAGTTACCGAGTGATATGCTCATCGCTTTCTCCCCTTAACTTCTTGAATTCCCCACTTTTTGGAGCTAGAATTGATCAACTGTGGTGGAATTAGCAGTGCTTTGTGACATAGTTGTTGACCCATCCATCTGCATACACGCTAGGCTATACTATCAAAACTCAATACATCTCATAACTCTTATAAAATATCATTACAAAAACACAAAACTCTGATCACCCTTGGCTCCTCTTTCTTAAGCTCCTTTATAACTTCTCAACCATGGGACCATTACCTGTGACAAAAGTCTTGATGCATAGGTGTTTCAATATCATAGCCTTCTATCCTCGTGAATTTATTTGAAATAGAATTCCACAATCATAAAATTTTGATGCCTTCAAACTCCTTTTCCATTGGCCCTCTTCCTATTATCCCATGGGACCAGGTGTCATGACCTTAGACTCAACGCTTGGGTGCTAAGGCCTTTAATCTCCTATCACGAGTGTATCTCCCTTTATAATTCATGCTTCACCCTTGGTTCTTTGGATGGTAATGACCAAACCCCACCACATATCAGAGCCCCTCTTCATCGTAACTTTTCCAAATTTGAATTTACACAAGAATTATGATATTTGCACCCTCGATATGGCCCATAGCACTTAGGTGCTAAATCTTCCATGCTCCCTTGGTTCTCTAGAGTTCCCATGATCGGGTGCCATATAATATCAAAGCCCTCTTCATTGGAAGTTTTTAAATTGAGAATTAACCTTGGAGTTACGATAACTCCCACTTCCGATGGGATCATAGCTCTCAGTGCTTGGCCCCAGTTCTGAGCTCTTGGTTATCTTAGGTCTTTGTGACCAAATGCCACATGATTTCAGAGCTCCTTACATCAAAGTTTATTCAAATAAGGATTAAAATTTAGTCCTGATGGTGCCCATCCTCTGAAATTCTATCTTAGAGCCAGGGTGCTCTGCCCATTTCTACGCCCTTGATTCTTTTGAGCTTTCATGACAATGTGCCAACATATATTGAAGCCCCTCTCATCGGAAGATTTTTAAAATGCAAATTAAAACAGAGTTATGATGGCTTGTTCCTCCGAAATGAAGATGTATTAAGTGACATCATGTTGATTTCCTCATCTCCACATGGTACCTCTTAGGTAGTGACATGTGTCACCCAGATTTGTCCCTTTAGGCCCTCCATTACGTTGAAATTGCTTGCCTTGTGCCCTTGTCTCGCCATGTCATGCCGATGTAATCTACCATGTCAACCTCTCAGAACCAACTATATATTGCCATGTGTCTAGTTTTGAGGAGAGAGAACGTGTCCCTAAGGTAATTGGTTTTGCGTCGCTTTCCTTTGTACTTTCGTGACCAAGCGTGTTGGGAACGAATCCCCTTGGGTCAATTTTGGGGTTAAAAGCCCAAGTTTTGGGGCAGAAAGCCCAATTTTTTGTATAATAAGTGTAAAGCCTCCACATTTTGTGGTCACGAAGTGTGAAGATGCAAAGAGTCATCAAAGGTTTCTTCCCTTCTTTTATGTAACTTGTGTCGGCTTTAAGAGATCCACCCATAGTCTTCGGGCCATGGGATTGTATAAAAGGGAATTCTTAGAAGAGTCTAAGGTAGTTCAATTCAGTCTTGGTATGGTTTTGAGTCATTGATGTAATGGGTCTATGAGAGCTAAGAGAAAATATTCTTAGCGTAGGAAAGAGGCTCTACAGCTGTGTTTGTAGGGAAGTTAAAGTCTGTAAAGAAGATTTGAAGCATAAATAAAGAGAATTATTCTAGAATTATCTATGTATGATCTATTTTACTTCTATTATAAATGCATATGATTATGTTATGATGAATACTAGGTTTATATTGTAATGATGTATTGATGTGCAAATCCATATGTTTTGCTTTGTTATATGAATGCAAGTAAGAATATCTATTTACGCGAAGATCATCTTAATGCATGTTGAAGTTATTCAATACTTAAGCTAATATGGGTAAAAACATAAGTAAGGATAATTACAGAGGTGTGTAAGTGTCTGATCCACCTATCTAGGGTACACAAAGGATGATCGTAGACCTTCGCAGAGATCTGAAATATGAATAAGAGAATTATATGAATAAGACCTAAAAGGCTTATCAACCTGCGTGAAGGAAGGGCTAGGGTATTAAATGACATCACTACCATCTCTAGGTGTGGAAAATTGGTTCCTACATCCCCCCATACTGCTTTAGGTGAGACTTTAGTCCGCGCTCTATGGATTGATGCTGAAAGGGCCAATAGTGTAGGGATTTTCTTGGCTAATTAACGTTGAACCTAGGTTAGGGCCCATCAATCCAACAAATGGTTCTGTTGTTGAGACCGAGATCTACATAAAGAGATATGTGATGTCGCATCACTGGAATCCAACTAAGAAGGAGACTGAAGACTAGTTGGATAGAAAGATCCACGAATTTGCGACGCAAGAGAACAGTAATCCTCAATTAACGAAAGAACAATGTTTGGACAAATATATGTACACAGAGATAAATGAAATCTTCTTCTATTCCTTCCTAGTCGAGTTATACGAGTGGATCGCAAAATTGGCAAATGACTAAGGAAGGTGGAGGCTTGACAGTCCAATAGTTTGGACGCCGGAGTTAGTGTGGATATTAGAAGCCTCTGAAGATAAGATTGCACATGTTGTCGATAATTGTCTCGATTGTATCATAGGAGGATTCATGACAGAGTTCGTGATTGATACTTCGGCCAATTACAGTGAAGCAGAGTGTTGCTTCTTCATGGGACCACTAGGTAAGTATTTAAGGTATTTAAATACTTGGATTAAGATGCTCTTGTGTGAAAAGAAAGTTATGCAGCTACCTTGATGTTTCAAGATACGCAAAGTAGAAATATCTTCTGGGATAGAAGGAAAACAGACCTTGAATATAGCCCGCTGATTGGACCTCCTTTGAGTGACGAGGAAGCAGCATAGGATTCTCCATAGAGCGTTTCTCAACTGATAAGACAAGGGTTCCTATGAATACCCCATCCACCCACACCACCTCCATCTTCACCTTCACCACATATGCCTTCACCCACACCACCGCCACCACTGCCACCATTCGATATGGGGAATTCATTAAAATTTCCTATGTTCAAGGGGTCGAGAATTGAGGACCCAGACCAATTTTGGTTTGTCATGAAGGCCGTATGGGAAGCTCAGGGTATTACAAATGATCAGATGAAGAAAGAAACATTGGTTACTTCTTTGCATGAATGTACACTAACGTGGTACATTAAGTACTACACTGATAATCTGATGGCTTCATTAGCTGATATTCAGACCGCACTGAATAAGGAATTCAGCAGGCCCAAATCTGAAGCTCAGTCAATTGTGGGATTCAAGGAGATCATGATGAAGCCTGGTGAGACAACCTGGGATTTGGATCAAAGGTTAAAGTGCACAATCCACGAAGCCAACATGAATCTTACGAACAGGAAGCACTACGAATGGTTTGTGGCTTCACTCTTGCCTCATCTAAAGGTTGCTTTGTCACAACAAAAGATTGGAACCCAGGCAAAAGCCCTGCAAATTACAATGAGATTGCACGAGGCATCGATGCAAGATGCTAATTTAGGGGTTTAGCAAATTCACGTGCAGTTGTAGAAACTATGCCTAGAATTTCAGAGTCCGAAGAAATATAGAATAATTTGGCCAAAGGTGCATGAAGAAGTTTGGTGCTTGAAGTGCAAAATTTAGGGGTATGATAAAGATCATTGTCTAGTCTTTGCAAATTATGCTACAGTATGGGGACCAATGCCTCTGAGGCTGAAATCTCAGGCAGGGCTAAGTACAGGGCATGCACTATGGTGTGCTATCTGTCAGGTAGTTGAAAAACATACGACAGATAATTGCCATTTGTTGTAGAAATTTGCACAGACACCACAACAACTCTTCTACAACTTCTGTCAATCAATGGGTCATGATGAGCATAATTGTCATAGTTATGAGCTAATGATGGATAGAATGCACACATATAGGGTGCAAGCAGAAAATCGGCCTCCAGACCAAGGCATTGGGGGAGTGTGAGGCGAATATCAAGGGTGCGGATGGGGCCAAGGTGGAGGATGACCTTTGTAGAGGTCAGGGACAGGTTATTTGTTACAATTGTGGAGGACCGGGACACTACGTGCGAGACTCCACGAACCCGACACATATTTCATGCCGATATTGTACTCAGTTTGACCATGCAATAGAGGATTGCCCTATATTATTAGCTAGGATATGCAAAAAGGGGGCACAGCCTCAGCAGCCGACTCAAAACCTGTAGATGATGAGAGCTAACCCTCGTGAGGAGGATCTAAAGGTAAATATTATGTTGCAGAGTGGAGTGACAATTGGTGAAGATAATGGGAAGTATCTCTAAGAAGGTGATTGGGTCTCCAAAGCGCCAAAAAAGGAGATTGAGTTTAATCCAGAGCATGCAAAGGAAATTTTTATGGAAGCAAAGAAAAGTTTCGTTGAGGCCTCTACCTCAGGAATTCAGGATAAGCTAGCTAAAGAGATGGACCCTTCTATACTTACTACTTTCTTGGAGACGTGTATGAAGTTGTTTCATGATAGAAAGGTTGTGAAAGGACTATAGGAGCTAATAAATAAGTGTGCCAAAAAAGAAAATGCTCCTGACGGACTACGCGTAGTCAGGAAGATTGGTAAGCATAAGGCATGAACGGGGCGTGAGATGAGGCTCACTACGTAGATAGGAGAATATGAGATGGATCAATTTATTGTAGATCTAGGGTCAGATGCAAATATTTTGCTTAAACAGACATGGGAGAGGATGGGGAGACCTACGATGTAGTGGTCTCTGATTCAGTTAAGAATGGAAAATCAGTAGAAAATAATCCCCATTGGAAGATTATAGGGAGTGACAGTTGATATTGAGGGTGCAAGCTCATTGGTTGATTTTGAAGTGATAGAGATTATGGATGACAACAATCCCTACCCTGTGCTCCTTGGGAACAATTGGGATACTGACATGAATGGGGTAATCAATTTGAAGAAGTGGAAGATGATATTTGAGAAGAAGGCTCTCTGTCTAGTAGTGCCCTTAGACCCAGCAGAAGAGTCGCACTATACTGAATGGTCCACAATTATGAAATCGATGATGATTTGGACCAGATTTATAAGATAATAGCACGCAATCAAGATCAAGTAAATCCGACAGTAGATGGACGCATTTCCTCGGACCACGAAAGTTCCTGCACATCGGATTTAGATGAGAAGTTGGAGCACTAGTAGAATCGACTACATGAAGTATCTATGTTGCATTGTAATATGATGACCAAGTCGTTGTGTTGTGTATCATGGGAGGTAAGGAATCTGCCCTATTATGATGGTTTAACTGATGTCAATAAGCTTTTGGATGCATTCGAAAGGAAAGTTCTGGAGAAGCATCGCTTCCAGGCCTTGGACTAGGCGTTGCGCGCTATGCCTAAGAGATGTTTGGGTACGCACAAAGATAGTTTTGATGATTAGCGTGTGTATAGAAAGATGATGAGGTTGCGGTTTGATCACCCACAAGTTTGGCTAACAGAGAATTATGATGGAAAGAATGACCTGCACGATCACCTATCCAAATGGACTAAGGTTTATGGAGCAGAGCCTCAGTCTGAATGGATGCATCTATTTTTTCATACTCTAGATGTAATACCGATGAACTGGTACTTTGAAACAAAGCTCCACCAATCACTAAAGAATGGGACATTTTGCAATAGGGATTCTTGATGACATTTAACTTTGAGGATGGGTTTAAAAGTATTGACGAGGCATTGTTGGAAGTCAAGGTAGAAATCTTCAAAGTACCACACAATCCCTTGGACTTAATTCAATCATATTGGACAACCCAGCTACACCACGCGCTGGAGTGCTACAATGTGACTATCGAAGAGGAGGATGAGGACCCGAGGAACATTAATATCCCAGAGACTGAAGGTCACCGTGAAGTTGAAGGACCACAAATAGAAAATCTAGATATCATCATGCCACTAAAAATAAGACAAGTGAACATTGGGACAGAGGCGGAGCCAAAATTTGCAAATATTGGGGACTACTGGGATGATGCAACAATAGATAAGGTCACCGAATTGCTCCACGAATACCAGTACTTATTCCCTACGAAGTTATAAAACCTAAAGGGGATAATAGGGGACCTGAGAGTTATGAAAATTACGTTGAAACCAGACACAAATCCGATCAAGAAGAGGCCTTACCGCCTCAATCTGAAGTATAAATAAAGGGTCCACTTAGAGTTGTATAAATTTCTTGCAGTGGGTATTATTGAACCAGTAGAAGAGTCTGATTGGGTAAGCCCAATAGTAGTTCAGGAAAAGAAGAAAAAGGATGAAGGATATGCGTAGATCTCAAGAAGTTGAATGATGTCTGCGTACATGATCCCTTTCCAACTTCGTTCACCGACGAAGTGCTGGATAATGTAGGAGGATAGGAAGCATATTCATTCATGGATGGGTTCTCAGGGTACCATCAGATCAAGATCACGCTGGAGGATAGAATTTAGATGACCTTTGCCATGGAGTGGGGGTATTTTAAGTATACCATAATGCCTTTTGGACTGAAGAATGTGCCGAAAATATTTTCGCACTTAGTCATCGTAGCATTTAAGAACTTCATTCACAAGTTTATGGAGGTATATTTTGACGATTGGACGGTGTTTGGGATGGTGAAATGCCATGTATCCAGCCTATGATTGATGTTAGATACATGACGGATGTATCAGATCGCGCTCAATTTAAAGAAATGTTTGTTCTGTGTTCCTTTCGGAATCTTGTTGGCCATGTGGTGTGCAGACAAGGATTACTGGTTAACCTAGCTAAGATAGTAGTTATAATTAACTTAGAGGCACCAAGAAGGTGAAATAGCTATGTGAAACATTCAGGCATATGGGATACTATAGAAAGTTCATTAAGAGTTATGCCCAGATTACCACACCAATGGGGAATTTGCTAAAGAAGGATGATGCATTCGTTTGGAATGAAGAATGTCAGCAAATTTTGGATGTGTTAAGGGAAAAGATGGTCACTACGCTGATCCTAGTCTTCCTAGATTAGAAGAAGGAAATTCATGTGCATGTGAACACATCATATATTGCACTCAGGGAAGTACTGACACAGGCCGGTGAGGGAGATTTGGATCACCCTATAGCATTTGCAAGTAGGAAGTTGTCTAAAGCTGAGAAGAATTATTCAACAATAGAGCAGAAAGGTTTGGCTATAGTGTACATGCTCTAGAAGTTTAGACATTACTTGCTAGGTAGACACTTTAAGATGTATACAGACCATTCTGCATTCAAATACTTGGTTAACAAGCCTATGCTAGGGGGAATATACGCAAATGGTTGTTGTGATTTCAGCAATATGATTTCGATGTTATTGTGAAGCCAGGACAATTGAATGCCGGACTAAATCATCTGTCGCGCATGGAAACAGGATAGGAGCCTACTAACTTGGAGGAAGGACTACCTGATGCGCATCTCTTTGTAGTGCATGTCATAGACAATCACTTTGCAGATATCATATACTTCCTGATGAATGGGATGACTCGAGAAGGGTATACTAGTCAACAAAAGAAGGAGCTAGTGGTGTGCGTGGCAGATTTTTCTATCATTGCAGGGAATTTATATAAAATGGGCTCAGATGAAATATTGCGACGATATGTGCCTAATTTTGAACGAAGCAGCATCTTCACTAAGGCTCATGGAGGAGCTGCAGGAGGACATTATGCAGGAAAAGCAACAGCACAAAAGATTTTACACGTTGGGCTATGGTCGCCAACACTTCATAAGGATTCCAAGGCTTATTGTAAGGCATGTGATGCATGTCAGAGGATGGGCATGCCATCGTAGAGTGATGATATGCCTCTGAATTCGCAATTGTCATTACAACCATTTGAGAAGTGGGTGATTGATTTTGTAGGACCAATTCAACCTCCTGAAAAGAAGACAAGTGTGCACTACATCATCACCGCGATTGAGTATTTGACCAGATGAGCAGAGGCACAACCTGTGAAGGAATTTATAGGGAAAAAACAACAAAATTCATCTTTGAGTATGTATTGACTAGGTTTGGTTGCTCGAATATTTTGATGAGTGATCATGGTACGCATTTCCTTAATGAGATGATCAGTGCGTCGATGGAGGAATTACAAGTTTATCACCAAAAGAGTATGTTGTATCACCCGCAAGCTAATGGGATTGTTGAAGCATTTAATAAGATATTGGAGAACGCGCTAATGAAGGTTTGCAATGCACAACGAAATGACTAGGATGTGTGAATACCTACGGTGTTATGGGCTTACAGAATGACTTGCAAAAAGCTAACTGGACAAATGCCTTTTAGGCTGGTTTATGGCATAGAAGTTGTGATGCCTATGGAGTACATTGTACCTAGTCTGTGCATAGCGACATTCACAAGAATGGCAGATCATGGAGCCCTAGAAGAGAGGCTCGTGCAGGTGTAAGAGCTAGAAGAGGATAGATTTTTGGCTGGATTCCATCAGCAAGTTCAAAAGGAGCATTAAAAGGCATGGCACGATCAGCACATCAAATTGTGCACCTTCAAGGTAAATGATTTAGTGTTATTAGTTGACTACAAGTTTGATAAATTTCCAGGAAAATTTCAGATGCATTGGCTAGGGCCCTATGTCATCAAGGAGATTACCAATGATGGAGCAGTTCAGCTGGTGAAGTTGAATGGAGAGCCATTTCCAGGGAAGGTGATTGGTAGTTGATTGAAGCCATCCACTGGGGATCTATCCAAATGACTATATGGTGGAAGCATAGTCTTAGTGCTCCGAGCAACTGAAAGGAGGCACGGGACTATAAACTACACTGCCCGGGTTGTCAAGCTGCATGACTAGGGGACTGCGCAAAAAGGAGGAACGTCACAGTATCAATAGAAGCACGAAGGGAGTTGCACTATAGGAGGAGAGAACGTGCAGGGAAGCTAGAAAGTAACCGTTATGGTCACTGTTCATGAGTTGGCAATGAAAAAATGGTTAAGTGGAATGGGGGGGTGACATTTAAGTCAGAATTTAAGAGCAATATCTTTGAATTGGAATTTGCCTATAAATTACAGATGGATGCCCAACAAAAAACACTCTGCATTCTAAGAATTAAGGTGTTGAGATATCAGGCGCGCACGAACCTTGAGAGTTTTGAGGCTTTGGTAGTGAGTTCAGTGTTTGACAAGTTGCCTAAGGAAACCTAGGAGCTCCTTACTAGCCTCATGTCAGCACCCGTAGAAACTACCAGTGCTGGAGTATCGATGGTACATGAGGGAGAATCCTCTGAGATTGCAAGTGTAGAGGTGTCTGTAGAAGTACAAAAATCGCTGAGGTCACCCAAGCCGACACCTATGCCGACCAGGGAGGGTCCAAAGATGAAGAAAGAGAAATAGAAAGTGCCACATCTAGTGCACGCATCATACAGCAAACATTAGAAGAAAGAGAAGCCCACCGTGTAGGAGAAGGGCAAGGTGGTAGACCTAGAACCCGACGAGGATGTAGAATAAATTGATATGGATGCAGAAGACATTGACATTGAGGCCGTAGACCCTATCTCAAAGCTACCCGAATACATTCCTCTACACCATGGTAAGGTGAATATTACGAAGGATCCAGATGAGGGAATATTTTGCTTAACACGCCTCTGTTGCTAGAGAAAATCACATTCGAAGGACTGCACCTAGCGCACGTACCCCATTTAAAACTTGAGGATTGGGACCTAGTGGACACATAGTACTTCCCCCACTTAGCGATTGATACATTTATGACCTGTGTCTTTTATAAAGACTTTGGTGTGCCCACGCTGGAGCCAAGGAAATGGATTAAAGGGGTTGACAAGGCAGGGTTGTTGAATCTCATATGGGTGCCACATTACCAACGCACTCCCATAAACATGATTGTGATCAAACAATTATTATGTCTGGTACACAACAGGTGCCTATGGTTGGAGGATCCAATCCTGATAACTGATATGCTAATCCATAGGATCACTTTGTTTCCACATTCAGGGTTGAACCTAGCCAAGGCATTTGGCAGCAAGGAGGGTGAGTGTGACCTCACCGAAAGAATGGAGGACAAGTTTAAACTTGTCAAGAAACCGCGCGAATACTCCATATCAAGCATAACTAACCCCGCGGTCAAGGTAGCCACCGAGATTTTGGATTGGAAGATAATGTAGATGTGTCACGCAAATGAGGTGTCAGCACTAGTTGTGTCACTAGCAGCCTAGTGTGTAGAGGGTGTACAGTTCAATTCGGCGCGTTATCTCTGCAATGAGTTCCTCGCGAACTGCAGAGAAGCACAAGACCAAAATAAGACCTTTCACTACTCTTGGATACTATTATCAATTGTGTTGGTCACATGGCAGTTTCCGGAGGAGAGTCAGTTTCCTTTGGTCGTGAAGGGTTAACTGGAAGTAACAAAGTTTGCTTCATTGTGGGCCACGAAGGACACTGCGCAAGTCCGCGAGAGCAAGTTATTTTGGGTCTTGATGGAGATGAGTATCAATATAGCCATCAACAAGAAACCACGGTTGTCACCAACCGTCTTCGAGAAGTTGTCAGGATATGTGGAGTTCAAGACGGACTTCCACTATATTTCCATCAGAGCGTGGAAGGACCCCAAACAGAAATGGTATGATCTTCCATACTTGGCGACAGATGATGCAATTGAAAAATTCCTTGAGCATTGGCCAGCAGAATGGCACAAGACCTTAGATTTGTCAACTGGGCCTCATAAGTCCAAAATAAAGCAGTGGAAGGAAGAGGCCCGATTGAAGATGCAACATTTGGCTGACAGGAGGAAAAAGGAGGCTAAGGAAAAATCCTAAGAAGAGTGTGTTTCAAAGGAGGAGGCCATAGAGAAGGAAGGGGAGGAAGAGTGTGACTTTGAAAAAATTGAGAGGTCCCCTTCGCTTCAAATAGAGGACGAAGAGCAACAATCAGGATAGGGTGGTGTAGACCCGGAGACTACTCCATTCAGGGTTAAGCGCACTAGGGAGCAGGAAAAATAAGGGTCATGGAAGAAGTCCAAGGCCAATAAATCATCTCACAACCTGATCACTTTGACATAAGGTGATTTGAATGACATTGGGGACACAGTAAGGGATGTGACCACAGAACTGCTATAGCAGTTTGGGCTACAGTAGAAACAAGATTTGGTGAGACAAGCCTACATGAGTTGTAGATCTAGGCTACTCAACTGCAAACTGGTTGTTAGCCGGATAAATCGATCTTGCGAACAAGGCCGATCTCCATAGTATCATAAGATATTCTAGCAACAAGCAAACAAACAAATCTATCTTTCTCTAAACATATACGATTCATAAATAAAAAACTATAGAGGTGTTAAGGCCCTACCTTAAGTCCAACGCTAGTTTGTAGCAGCCATCCTTCAACCATCCGAAAGAGTTTTCTTTTGAGAACCTGCAATCACAAGAAAGCAAACATCAAATAGCACATGCATAGCTAATATCATAAATCATGTCCATTATTGTGATCAAGGAATCCATAAAATAAACCATAAAACAAAAGCTTATTGAGAAAAACAAACTTATTTGTATTAACTTTGAAGTAGAAGAACCTTACAACCTTTTCATCCTTGATGTTGAACAAGCTCTTCCCAGGGTCCAAAATAGGAATTTCCTTTACTTTGACAAGCCTTGCACTCTTCCAAATGAGATCTTAAAGGTATGTAATCTCTCCTCATAAAAACTCAACTAAGAAGACTAAGTTCCAACATAATTTCACCTCAAAAATATTCAGTTTTTTCTCCTAAGTAACCAGCGCAATGCTTCATTTTATAATGCAGAGGAAGGAGGTTACAGGTCCACTTATGAAGGGATAGAGTCCTTCTTCAAAGGGATAAGCTCCTCACATCAAGGGGTTAGCTCCTTAAGGTATGGGATGCATGAACCTTAAGGGAGTGAACTTGCCACCTCAAGATTCCTCCAGAGACTTCTAAGAAATTATTCAATAGTGAGTTTTTAGAAATACTTGCACCTTTTTAACTTTTACAGGGGTCCACACCCATAACATAGAGACAGAGCGGTCAGGTGCACTGGAGCATGGACCATCAAGTGCAGGATCATAGGTAGTGCAAAGAGGTGCGGAACCAGATTTTTAGAGACTTTTGAGGGCTTTCTCTTATTTTCAAGGCTTGATATGAGGAACTGAGGCTTAAGACTTGCAAAGGAGGAAAGTATGAGTGGTAATGGACTCACACAGATTGCAGAATGTCAAGGTGACAATTTTTTGTGCAACAGATTTCCCCCTAAAGTGCAAAGTCTGTAATAGATGAAGATAGAGTTTGTCATATATGAAGAGTGAAGTACTTTATCACATCAAGGATCATCCTGTGGACACCCCAGTCGGAACCTATAAAAAAATTCAATGTAAAATATATATATATATATATGTGTGTGTGTGTGTGTGTGTGTGAACATATCATTGCTGAGGTAGGCATTCCCATACTCAAATTAAAACTGACTAAACTTGTTCTGATACAGGAGTGATTTTGTAATACATCAAGAGTATAGACATTTTTAGACACAGTATGGGCACAGCCATCTGTTTATGAATATTCCACTGTATAATGAATAACAAAATTCCTCACAACCTAGATGGTAGAAACTAGATCCAGGGTCTTGATTTCTGCTTCCCGAACTAGTACGATTCTATCCATGTGAATGAATGTGTCGAAGTTGAACATGGTAGAAACCACTTGATTACCAGTCAACGACGTGAACTGCTAACAAGTGTGAGAGAAACCACCAGTAATGTCAATGGCTCTCAAAGTACTCAGTACAATCCATGAAATGCGAATAAATGAGCTGATGTCAGACATGTCATAGAATCCTTTAACTGAAGGTCAATGATGCAACCTATCGTCGAAGGCAAGAAACCTACCATTAGGGCATGCAGATTCCAACGTACTAATGATTCCTAGATCATCTTTCTAGATAATGAGCTGAAGTCGATAGAAAGATATCTATCGTAGGAAAACCCACAACACGAAATCATAGATCAAGTTTTGTAGAAACATATTGGCAAGGACTAACTCAGGGATGGTCAAAATGGATGACAGATATTTTGCAAATGAATGGTTTGTTTGAACTGACCTCTTGAACACATAATGACACTACAGATGGTTTGGTGACAATTGACCCAAAGCTAATACCCAGAAACCAGCTGAAGACTTTCAATATGGTTTGATTAACTGTTAGGAAAAGGATTTCCCAACCCAAGTGAACAAAAGTGTCGTGTTCAAGAGTGGTTAACTACTTTTCTAAAATACAAAGTGTAAAAAACAGGTTCATTTTTCTCTCTTTCCCCCACCATTTCTGGCAAGTAACTCTTTATTTTTGACAAGCTTGAGGAGGATAACATTTTCTTGTTTATAAGCTCATCCTTCGAATGAGTCCAACTTAGTTTAAAATTCAAACCCTAAGAAGGAGTGGTTCGTTCCTGTTTAAAATTGAATAGGTCCTTTATTGTTATATTTTAAAGAGTCCAGTATAGGAAAAACTCGGTGTTTTTCAATTTTAGGGAGTCAGAAGAAAAACTTAAGAAAACTCCATGGGTGTCCTTTTTCGTAAATTTGTGTCCCTCAAGCCTGAAAAAAGTATAAAATAATACTTGAAGAACCGCTTGACCATTACGATCAAGGAGTACTTTTCATAATTAGTGGATCTGATATGAAAAAGTAAAAAAGTGATCGAAGACACGTTGTTTTATAACCAATATCGAACTTGAAACAACAAAATTCCGGTGATATTTTCATGTTTATACGGTCAGAAAAGAGTTGTAAGTGGACCACCTTTTTAATTATGTTTAACTAGTTAAAAAGGGAAAAACTCAGCAATCTTTTCATATTTTACGAGTAAGAAAAGAGCTTAAGGAGGACTCCAATGTTTCACTTTTTTGTAAATTTTTGGAAGAGTCCGAAAAAGTGAGAAAAGTACTCTTTGTTGAAAAATGATCAATTTTCCCCGAAAAATCCTAAATTCTGCACAAAAACTCAAAACATTACTCATACCTATTTAAGATAAATAAAAATGTATCAAAAAGTTACCTTTTTAAAGTGAAAAATAAACAAATTAAAAATTCATTTATTCAAAAAATCTTATAAAAAGGGCTTTTGTAAATTTATTTTTACCATTTTGATTTCAGAGTGAGAAGTGAGAGCTTTTGGGTAAGAAACGTCTTGTGAAGATTACGGAAAATCCATCAGTTGGAATCTAAAACCATCAACTCCAGGTAATCCACATCATCCTTATCTTGCATTTCAATAGTTTACATTTCATTTTTAGGCATTAATTTTGATTTTTTGGAGAAGAAATTGGTTTAGGAAATCGCTCGCGGGGGTCCGCAGGTGCAACACGTGGCCCCTGCGGACCCTGACTTTTTTCTACAAAAAAAAAGTCGTGGGTCTGCACCTATTGCTTACAACACGTGTGGACCTACACATTGTCTGTAACCAATGGGTGCAGACCCCACGAAATGGATTTTAAAAATTCAAATTTCTCTATTTCAGCCCTGTTACACAGTATTTTGTCACCGTCCCTGTTACCCCTTCTCCCGCACATTGGAGGACCTATTCCGGGACCTGTAAGAAGTGAAATAACCTGAAAACACCTACATTGTATCCCCTTGAGTATGTACTTCATATGCCCTGAAGACACCTTCTGTAAAATACCCATAAATATAGCCCTTTTTCCATTGGCACTGTTCCACAGTGTATCACTCGCGCCAATGAGGGAAATCCTCCAAAAGAGGGCGCGCCAGCTGGCGCTCTGTATCAGAGTCGCACTAGCGCCAACCCAGTTGGGTAAAGTTTTTAACAAACCAACTTGCGAAGGTTCTTCCTAACCTATTCATGAACTGATTTCAGTTTGAGTTAGTTCAGTTGGGCTTCGAATCTCCATGGAAGGGAATTAGTTCTCCACCTCTCATGGAAGCTTCCTAATGATAAGGGCAATCCCATGAATCTTGTGGATGATCTTATCTCCTTCTCCTCTCTCTATATAAGCTTGTCCTTTTGCCTTTGACAAGCTAGTTAGTAATTCTACTCTTCAAGCTCCAAATTCTAAGTCCTAAAGTCTGAGAATTGCTAAGCTCATGCTACAAGAGACCTTGTTCATCCCCATAAGGCTATATCTTTAAGGAGGAGATCCATGTCCAAGTAACCAAGGAGAGAGAGGCTTGTTCCCCAGCCCCTACAAGCTTTACAAGGCATGTGTTGCTGATCACCCAGCGAAAGGAGGATTTGACGTCAGAACTTGGTTGTATTCTCTTTTGTTTATCAATAATAATAGACGACTATCATTGTGGTTCCACTCATATTGTCTTTATAATGATGTTTGAGTTGTATCCTTTTTGACTGATACATAGTTGCATTTCTTGGATTTTATGCTTGTATTTGTGTTGTTCTTTGCATGTCCAGGTGTCTGTTCATGAGGATCATGAGGATTGTGACCAGCTGAAGCGAAAGAACGGGAGCAACGACTCTTCTATGAATACTAGCGTTGGATTCGAGGTAGGCCCTCATCGTCGGTCTTTACTTTGCAATTAGGAACCTGCGTGTTAGCGTTGTTTGATTGTTGCTAGACCCCATTTAGGCTAGTGGGATCACCTCTGACCGCAGAGGGGATTTACCTGTACAACAAGCCCAAAAATTTTCGAACTAAATTGTTCTTATATGTCGTTTTTGCATTGCAGGACATACAAAATGCTTATTTGGCGTGAACGTGAGCATGAGGATGTGGGATTTTCCATAATAAAAATCCACCCACAATATAGGCATTGAAAGCATGCGAACTACTTAAGTTATGGACCATACCAGGCATGAGGGCCCAAGTAGACTTCTTGCAATGGTTGGTAGACAAGTGGAACATACAAGACCAGTGTTTCATGATTGGTGGCCACCAGCTCGAAATTGAGCTAGAGGACATATGTTTCTTGATTGGTTTGCCTAAGGGAGGTGAACGATTATCTCTTTTAAGGACTATTCCAGGTGGCTAGTCTGTCGCTAGTCTCTGATTGGAGTTTTGCAATGATCAAACAAAGGAAAAATGAATCGATATTAAAACTATCGACCATCCTAAACTTAAGGTTATTGCATTCACTATAACCAGACTATACGGGATTGCAGCATTGCATGTAGCTACCAGATCCCAGATGCAAATGGCGGTAGACTATTATCGAGGTACCATATTCAACTGGTGCGAGGCTGTGTTGGCGAATGTAAAAGGCCAACTAACCAAAGCAAAGAATGGACAATTGAATAACTTTGGTCTAGAGAGGGTCCCTATGCTGGTCCCACAGTAGCTTTCTATTCAGGCTGGTCTTCCTCGAGAGCCTAGGATAATGCATTGGGTTGCTTTGATGGCCCATCACCCTGAGGAGGGTTTAGAGGTTGTTCGATTTCCACCTGAGTATTTTCGTTGGTTGAAGACCAACTTTTTGTGATTCAGGATTTTCCATATGCTCGGATGGATTATCACGGTGACCCAGACATGATTCTTCCACTAGGAGAGTAGTGGGATGATTCAGGTAAAATCATTTTCAACACTTTCTAAGTTTTAACTAATTTTTTTTATTTTTTAAATCGTCGAAAACTGACAATAAAAATTTTTAAATGCAAATGTGGGTCCACGACGACAAGCCGATCTCCAACCTTATGAGAGGAGACACCCAGCTGCAGCAATACCAGCGCCATAGGACCAATATACAGAGATCTTGACTGATTTGGAGAATCATCTAGAGCATTTGATAGCAGATATTCTAGAGACTGGCATAAATGATATCCCACTTAGGTTACAGCGATATGTGATTGGGGTCCCAGGACCTTTTAGGAGGTTCCTTTGTAGGGTGGCCCGAGCAGTGGTTTCTTATTGTGATCATCACCAAGGATAGGATGATCGCTTTTGTAGACTCACACGACATTTTTGTGTTTTTGTACTATCATTTTTTCGATCATCAGGTTTTTTTCAACCCATGATCAGAGACGATGTATATTTTGACACACTTCTTCTATGCTATGATATATCATTATTACTGGCTATCTTGTGTAACATGTTATTTAATGTTTTTAAATTTATTGTTTTGATTATTGAAAATGTCTATTTATCATACGAGAAGCAACTACATTTGCTAATGTATTTAAATGTCTTGGAATATGTTGATATTCAATATAATCAAATTCACATTCCAAGGGACGAACTCTCAAAAATAATCTTAATAACACTGGATTTCTAATGGCATAAACCCTGTTAAGCTGTAATACAATGAGTTCAGAATCTAACCTAACAATCAAACTCTGAATCCAAAATGAGATGGATTCATATAATAACTCAATCACTGCACTATATTCTGCAATGTTATTCGTTGTTTGACCGAGGCTTACCCCATGCATAGATACTAACTCATCAAAGGGTGAATAGATAACCAAAGCTACGGAAGAAATGTTCTGTGTACTACGACAAGCACCATCAGCAAAACCAATATATGTTTGAAGAGACGTTGACATCTGCAATATCAAGAGTAAAATCAAGATAAGCAGGAACAATGATAAAAGCACTCTCTAAACTAGGCACACTTTTCTAATCTAAAACACACCGGCTATAAAGAAACTAATCTAACAAAAATCTCCACACCGAAATTTAAGCATAATATCTCTTCAGGTAAAGCCCATTTCTTGTTTTACCTAAAGAGACACCATCAAAATATACCAATTCATAGGCCCCTTTTGCCATCTTTCACTTAGCAATATAAGGACCATGCCACATAGGTACAAATTTTCCAGCCCCTAGCTTATCATTTGCTTGATCATATAGTAAAACTAGGTCTCCTTCCGAAAAATTACGTGTAACATTTCGATTGTATTGAGCTTTTATCTGTTTCGCATGAGTTTCGATTGCTAATGTAGCAGTGCGTCGATTCTCATCTAGTTGAGCTAAGTACAAAAACCGTTTCTCCTCTTCAAAAGTGGTTGGGAGTAATTCTATGGCTAATTGTAATGACAGGATTTCGCATTCAATGGGTAACACTACTTCCAAACCATAGACCAGTTGAAAAGGAGTGAAACCAGTTGATGTTTTCACTGGGGTTCAATATGCCCAAAGTGCTGGAAATAACATGTTATGCCAATTCGACTTATGAATACCAATGATTCATTGGATCATAGTGACTAGAACTTTATTGATAGCTTCAACCAGACCATTAGCCTGTGGGCAATATGGAGTAGAACTATTGTGACGCAGGCCAAGTTGATCTGTCAGTTCAGTCAGCATGATGTTTCGAAAATGACTTCCATGATCAGTAATAATAGCTTGAGGAACACTGAATCTAGCAATTATATGATTGACTATGAAAGTTGCAGTAGTTTTGTCGTCTACCGAAAATGTAAGCATCGCCTCGGCCCACTTAGTAAAATAATATACCGCTAGGATGATATACGCATGCCCCCAGGCTGAGTGAGGGTTACATGTAATAAAGTCAATGCCCCACTTTGAAAAAGGACCGACAGAAATTATAGGGTGGAGAGGAGTGGGTGGAGAACGCATCTTACGATCAAAAATTTGACAATTATGGCATTTTCGGATTGCATAGATACAATCTTTGAATAAGGATGGCCAGAAATAACCAGCGCACAATATCTTTTGGGCTGTGGTATACCCAGACATATGACTGCCACATGCTCCAGAGTGACAGTCATTGAGAACCTTTTCAACTTCTTCATGAGTTAGACAACAGCAGAAAACAGAATCTGCCCCACGACGATAGAGTGTATCACCAATAATATTGTATTGTTGGGATTGGAAATGTATTTTCTATCGTTAAGATCGTGAGATTTCAAGCCGAAAAGATTGGGTTTAGAGATAAACAATAATATCTCCATACCATGGATCAATAAAACTGATAAGAAACAAGGATTCGTCCACAATGGGCTCTTCTACCACAGTTTCAGTATCAGTATGCGGGAAATCACACATCAGTTCCGCAAAAACCAAAGATTTCTTTGCCTTGGATTTTTCAAATTCAAAGTCAAATTCCTGCAGGATAACTATCCATTTGGAATACTTGCCCCCTAGCAATTGTTTGGTCAAGATATACATCATAGGGTTACAATCAGAGATTACCGTGGTTTTGCGTAATAAGATGTAGTGACGGAATCTTTGAACAGCTTGAACAGCTGCCAATGCCAATTTCTCCACATGCGAATATTTAAGCTCAGTCGGATTTAGAGTTCGACTAAGATAGTAAATCACATGTTCATTGTTGAATTCATCTTCCTGAACTAAAACCATCCCAATGGTGGAATGAGAAGCGGCGATGAACAAAAGGTAATCTTGGTTGTAATTGGGAGGATGCAATAACGGTGCATGGGTCAACGCATGTTTAAGTGCATCAAAATATTTGTCAGCTATCTCATCCCAAAAGAATGGAGTATGTTGTTTCAACAACCTGGTAAAACCCTTCATTATCTCGGCATAGTTAGGAATGAAACGACGTAAAAAGTTTGCTTTCCCTTGAAAACTTTAGAGTTGGCAAAGAGTCGAAGGAGGAGGTAATTTGACGATAGCTTCAACCTTCGAGGGATTAACACGAATGCCAGCTTTTGAAACAAAAAATCCAAGTAAACGACCCATTTCTACACAGAATACACATTTGTGTGGATTCAGCCTAATTCGATAATGCTTACATCTCATAAATATAGCTCGTAAATGAGTGAGATGATCGGCTCTATGTAATGAATGGGTAGGTAAATCATTGAGATAAGGTTGTACAATGTGCTTGATGCCATGAAATCCATAAGACATAGCCCTTTGAAAAGTTGCTCTAGCGTTCTTCAATCCAAAAGGTAATTTTCAATAAGCAAATGTCCCCCATGGACAAATGAAAGTTGTTTTAGGTTGATCAATAGGGAGTATGTTGATTTGATTGTAACCGAAAAATCCATCCATAAAGGAGAACATTTGACTATTGGCACAATCATTAATAATTTGATCAATATAGGGGGTTGGATAATTGTCTTTAGGACAAGATCGATTAATATCCCTATAACCAATACATATTCTTATCATTCCTTGCTTTTTGTTAACAGGAACAATATTCGATACCCAATCTGTTAAAAGAATTGGATAAATGAAACCTGCATGAAGTAATTTCTCAACTTCAGCTTTAATAGTAGCGGCTTTTCTCAGATGTATCTGACACAAACATTGTCGGACAGGTTTAGCATCTGGGTAAGTTTTAATTTCATGGACAACAATTGATGGATCGATTCCTGGCATTTCTTCATATGACCAGGAAAACACATCGTGAATTCTTGAAATAGGGCTTTATAAGTTTGGATTTCATTGTCCGTACAGGAAGCACCTATGTGAATGTTTTCAATAATTCTGGATTTAACTGAAATGTCAATAGGAACCGTTCGAGAGATATTTCCCAAATTTAACTCAGAATCAAGATGTTGCAATGGATTTTGTGGTTATTTGACATAGTCAGTAGTAAAAATAGATGAAAAATAATTTTCAAAATGATCAAGCTCAGGTAAAAACGAAGACCGATGATGAAGATCTTCCCATGGTAAATCATCAACAGACAAAAGTTCACGAATCTGCTGATCAGTATGAACAAGATCAGAAAATGTTGTTGAAGATGAGGTTGATATCGAAAGTGATTCCCCATGGACCACATTCATTCGATCAATTTCAGTTGAACAAGAGTCAGAAAATGACTATACAGCCTGATATGAAATTTCAAAGGGACTCAAAGGCATCGCGCCATTAAATGAATCCACTTCATAACCGGAAGGTATGATCCAAGGATCATCAAAAGAAATAGTGTTCGAGAAATCATATGAATAGTTGCAATAGAAGGCGATACATTAGGAGGAGGGAAGGAAAAAGTTCCTACTAAACCAAAATCTTTAATCAAACCCTCCCCAACATCCTTGTAAGGGATAGTTGTTTTACTGACATGCTGAATACTATCTGAAGAGGCTAGGTCAGATGAAAAATAAGTCAGTTGGTCTATTGTAATGATATTTCCGTTATGAGGAAACTTGATAAGCCGAAAGACCGATGAAACAATAGCAGTCATAGCATAAGACCAACTGCGTCCCAAGAGAAGGTTGTAATCTAGAGGGGCATCAACCACTTCCACATCTAGATTTATAGTTTTTCCTTCGACCCCTATAGGTAAATCCTGTAAAATGCCAAAAGGATGGAACCCTCGGCCATCAAAAGCCTTTAGAATCGTCGAAGATTGATTGAGTTTGGGAGAACCAAGCGATCTCCAACACTGGATCGACATAATACATGTAGAAGCTCCCTCATCAATCACAGTCCGAAAGCAAGGTATGTTTTTTACTAACACTAGAATCTGGAAAGCCATTTGATGAGGTAGGCAGGGTGTACTATTCTATAAATCAAAGATCATTAGGTTTGAATCCTAAATATCAACAACTCCTATAGCAGACAATAGTAATTTACGTTGTGCTGGGCATGATTGAAGCACCTCCAAAGCCAACATTGCTGAAAGCAAAATAGCTAAGTCTTCAACAATGTTATAATTTTGAGCAGCTCTCACATGTGGATTGAAAGTTGATTTCCGAAGTATACCTTTAGCATGCGATTTGATTACTAAGTCAAGGTTAGGTTTCTCGATCTGTAGCGGATCAGAACTAGAAGGAGTTTTATTTGATGGGTTTGAATTAGAAGATTCTGCTTCTTTACCACCAACAGGATTTTTACTACCATAATCTTGCGATCGCGTTGCAATTGACATGAGACATCATCATAATGGGTTCTTCTGAGGAATTTGAGGAAGAACCGATCATCTTACTATCTTGATTAGGAAAAGGATCCTTCAAGACAGTAGGTGTTTGAGAACCTTTGACGATTTTCATAACCTCTACTCGATGTGGGAAGTCTTTGGTAAAATGATCCTTGTCGCAAATGAGACAAGGATAGCGAGGTTTACATTTCTCATCAGTAGATTCATTTTTATATGTTTTCTCTTTTGAGTTTTTTTTGTTTTTCTTCTTTCCTTTCTTTTTACCACCGGATTTTGATTTGGGCGTAGATGATTTTATGACATGGATATCGGCAGGAATTTCAGTGGAAGAGTCTCCTGTTGGGGAATCTGGTAAAGTTATAATAGGAGAAGATTTCTTCTTGCTTTTATTACTAACTGAAACAATCATACCATCAGCGGCATGAGACCCTGAAGGAGTTGCAGTTATTTGACCATGTTTCATAAGATTGGGGATTTTTTCATGTAAAGTACCTGACTGCATATAGACAAGGTCAAGGTACTGAGCCTAAGCAATGACTTTCTCTTCAGTAACAACTCCTGCCTTAGCTACATCTTCAGTGATTTTAGGTAATAATGATTTTACGAACCATTCCGCTAAAATTTGATCCAGAATAAAAACTTTCACTAAACGCCTTCTACGTCGCCATTCATGAATATGATCAGAAATATATGTGGACGTGGATTGTTTTAGTGAAGTTAACAATTCCGTGTCATTGCCATATCTGAAAAGCAACTGAAAATGAGTTAAGAAAGAAGTGGCTAACTGACTAAAATTATAAAAAGAGCCTCGTGGTAACTCAATGTACCATTTGGCAACAAGACCAATTAGAGTTCATTGAAAAAGACGTAAGCGAATTGAATCATAAATGATGGAATCAGATGCACACCAGAGGTGATAAGTCATCACATGATTTAATGGATCCTCTCCTGACTTACCCTTGAACTTCAAGATATCATTGGGCAACTTATTAGGCATTGGCGGCTAATATGGAAGATAGTAAATTACATCGTTAGTCAGGCACGACAAATCAGGTAAATCCAAAGTTGCAATAAATGGTAACTGACAGTTAGGGTCGCGAAAACCTTGGGTAACAAGACCAAACCCAAGAGGAGGATATCTAGGATAACCTGGAACTGGATTTTCATTAGGAATATTATAACCTCCTGGGAAACCAGGATTAACCGGACCAAACTGGGGTTGTTGAGGCTGTTGATAAGTATAGCCAGGGTACGGTTGATACTGATAAACTGGGTTTTGTATAGTAGGACCAAATTGGTACTATCCCTGGTACGGTTGATAAGTGAATTTCAATTGACTTGTGACAATTGTACTTGGATCAGCTTGTCCTACAGGCATCTGGACCGATGTTTGAACTGTAGGTCCTGACTGTGGTAAAGAGGCTTGAGGAGTTTGCACTGATGCAAGAACAGTAGAAAACGGAGCTACCAATACTCGAGAAATAGGTGTGGTAGGTTGAACAGAAGCTGTAGTAATTGCAACAGCAGTTTGAGGTAGAGTTCGAGGTGAACTAGGCCCAGGCTGTTGAACTAAACTAGGTGTAGAGGTTTGAACAGTAGGCTGGACAAGTTGCTGGGTTGGACCAGAAACCAAAGGTTGTCCAGGCTAACTTGATAACTACACATTAGGTTGCATAGTTTGTTGATTTTGAGATGGATCCCACACCATATTCATTTCAGGGTATGGAGCCATAAAAGGTTGTGCATATGGAGGACCATAATTGGGTTGAACGTAGGGCTGATAATTAAGCGACACATTTCCAGATCCTTGTACAAATGGTTGACCAGAAGGTGGTTGGAAACCTTGAGTTGGGTACTAACCTTGAGGTTGATAACCCTCAGGCATGTACTGAAACTGAGGTTAACCTTGAGGTATGTATTGAAACTAGGGTTGACCTTGAGGTATGTACTGAGTCTAGGGTTGACCTTGAGGTATGTATTGTCCCGAAGGTATGTACTGTCCTTTAGGTTGCCCCCTAGGTGGTAACTGACTACCTTGAGGTTTCCCCCCAGGCGGTAATTGACTACCTTGAGGTTGTCCCCAAGGCAGTAACTAACTACCTTGAGGTTGCCCTCCAGGCGGTAACTAACTACCTTGGGATTGCCCCCTAGGCAGTAACTAACTACCTTGAGGTTGTGGATTTGGAATACTACCAGACATCATAAGGATTTCTTCTGTGCTCAACGGTTGAGTTCCATTATTAACAATTGATAGCTCATGTTTGATTGGTTGAGGAGATGCTCCTGAAAAAGTACCAGTTAGTGACTGGTACCCCGAAGGAACAGAAGGACTGCCATATAAAAATGTTTCTGGTGTTTGGGAAAACATAGATAACTGTCTCGACATATTCAATGGAGGATAATAACCTTTGGGTGTTGGATGAAAAGGAATTCGAGGTGGTGAAAAACTAAGTCCCGGGTTTTCTAAAAAAAATTTCAATGATATATACCAAGAGTCACTCCTAAAAGGATTGTAGAAAATTGATTCACACTCCCTAAGTTCTAAAGTTGGTTGATTTTCAGGAAGAATTATGTCTTCGTGTGGACTAACAAGTTCTTCAATAGAAATGAGGCCAGAAGGAAGATTTTGGGTAATGATATTTCCTACCCTAGGTGAACCAGGACCACTAGAAGTTGGAGAAGAAAATCCTAAAGATGGAGTAGCAACAAGTATAGTTTCAGGCTCAGAAATTTCAGGTTCTTTAGCTAATTGACTGGTAGGAGAAATACTACCACTAACTTCGGAAAGTTAAATTGGCTCAGAAATATACTCTGTTGTTTGTACTTGATAATCAGGATTAATAATTAAAGATGACTCTCCGGCTTCTGGTGACCCAACTCTAATGTCATTAGGTGATACAATAGCTCGTAGCCATTCAAGATGGCTTGGTGTATACTCAAGAGGTTACCCCCGAGGTTTACGAGATTGTCTCGATAATTGAGCCACGATTAAATATTTAATTATTCACATGCAAACAAAGAAAATTTCAATAAATACACCTAAATTATCTAAAGAAACAAACAATTGAATCACACGCCTAAAAAATCTAAGAGTTCAAACCACACACAAACAGTAACTTCCCGTACTAAAAACACTAGTTGGTGATGAAATCCAACATCGTAGAATTTTAATATAGAAAGGGCGGTTGGAACAATTACCTCGACAACCTGCTTAATGAAATAAACTGGCACAAGTTTCTTCACAAAACCATCTCGAGTGAAGAAAACCCCCTAGAGAGTCCAAGTGAGTCTAGTCGACATCTTCTCCAGGTACAGTGAGACCCGTCCTTCACCGTCACCTTAGGAAATAATCTTAAGTTTATGGACACTAAGGTTACCAACAGCAACAAATACAACTAGGGGAATAGTCTACGATCCAATCTACGCGTAAGGGCAGAGTAACAAAGCTCAATCCCCTTGAAGGCTCCTCGACATGATCAATCTGAGGTTTACCAACAAGTGACCCCAGGCTCCTCGACAATGGTTAATCGGAGGTTTACCATTTATAATATGCGCAAATCTTCTATCTTTCCCAATGAAAGAGGCTTGATTGTCTCAAAGGTTCAAACATGATCTCGTGATTGACTCCTTTAAGAGAAGCTTCCCAGAATGTATCAATTACAATTGGATTTATTTCCTACCGCAAGATATAGCTACTTGTTTGTTTTAACTATCATGGAGATTTAATTACTCCCTACTCCAAGATACTAGCCTAAGCTATATTGGTGATAAGAGCCCTAGAAATAAAAAATATTACTAGATCAATTTTAATTAAGCGTTGCTTTTATGGGTTGTTCCTTAAGTCAATAGATTTGGAAATGAAAATTTGATGGTGTGAAGACGCAACTCCAAAAACACTAAAAAATGCACCTAAAATGATAAGCAATTCGTTTTTTCTTTCAATGAATTTCTAGCTAAAAGAAAGAGTTCGAGAATGCAATTCTTTGAGAAACGAATCTTTCTTTCAACATGTAAATGGAAAGAAAATCTTTTTGTCTTTTTCAATAATAACTCAAAATGAGACTACTAATTATGCTCATAATAAATCCCTTGCCTTTTTCAAAACTCAAAACTACAAAAAACAATTTCTTCAAAAGAGAACTACAATTTCTAAAAAACACTCAAAACTACAAAAATAATCTTGAGATCTAAAAACTTATAAAAACCTAATTGAATAAAAGCTTCAATTCTTTTTTAGAGTGTTTTGCTTAGTTGTTTAGTAAACTAAGGATTCATTCGTTCAGAATAAAAAATCAATCAAAAAACATCCAGATATGTTTTCTTTTATAAAAATGAAATTCAAAATTTATAACCAAGTTCGTTCAAAGATTTGCAAAGAGAAAACTAAATCTATTTCTCACAAAGGACAGATTTCACAATCCAGTCAGACTCATCAAGAAGACAAAAAGACACCAGGGTAATCTAAGGTTTCTCAGGCTTCTGATCTTTGAGTCACTATAGAGACCAAGTGAAAACCACTCCAGGCATGCAAAACTTCTAGAAAATCATCTAAAACAAAAATAACACTGGAACTCACTCATAAGATATTTTTGACAGAACACATTCATATTTGGGTAGACACTAAAAATCGTAAATGAAACCTAAACTTAACTGGAAGAAAACATTTCACGTTTTTTAAAAAAAAATACAGGGTCCACAGGCTTCCAAAAGAACCAGATGCGGTACCGCTTTATGTACTAAAGGATCAGTGTGGAGATGCCCGCACTATCTGTAAAGAGAAAGTACAGTCCCCTGAAAACTCTGAAAAAAACAAAGAAGAAATCCAAAACTACCCAATCCAACACACATCAAGCAAAAACCAGAAACAAGAACAAGTTTCTCAAGTCAAAGACAAAGGAAAACCAAAAACCAAATTCAACTCCCCAGCCGAGTCGCCAATTGGTTGGCCGGATAAATCGATCTTGCGAACAAGGTCGATCTCCCTAGTATCAGAAGATAGTCTAGCAACAAGCAGACAAACAAATCTATATTTCTCTAAACATATACGATTCATAAAAAAAAAAAAACTATAGAGGTGTTAAGACCCTACCTTTAAGTCCAACACTAGTTTGTAGCAACCATCCTTCAACCGTCCGAAAGAGTTTCCTTTTGAGAACCTACAATCACAAACAAGAAAACATCAAATAGCACCTGCATAGCTAATATCATAAATAATGTCCATTATGGTGATCAAGGAATCCATAAAATAAACCATAAAACAACAACTTATTGAGAAAAACAAACTTATTTGTATTAACTTTGAAGTAGAAGAACCTTACAACCTTTTCAGCCTTGATGTTGAACAAGCTCTTCCCAGGGTCCGAAACAAGAATTTCCTTTACTTTGACAAGCCTTGCACTCTTTCAAATGAGATCTTAAAGTTATGTAATCTCTCCTCATAAAAACTCAACTAAGAAGACTAAGTTCCAGCAGCATTTCACCTCAAAAATATTCAGCTTTTTCTCCTAAGTAACCAGCCCAATGCTTCATTTTATAGTGCAGAGGAAGGAGGTTATAGGTCCACCTATGAAGGGATAGATTCCTTCTTCAAAGGGATAAGCTCCTCACATCAAGGGGTTAGCTCCTTAAGTTATGGTATGCATGAACATTAAGGGAGTGAACTTGCCACCTCAAGATTCCTTCCAGAAGCTTCTAGAAATGATTCAAAGTGAGTTTTTAAGAATATACTTGTGCCTTTTTTAACTTTTACAAGGGTCCACACCCATAACACAGAGACAGAGCAGTTAGGTGCACAGGAGCCATGACCATTAGGTGCAAGACTGCAGGTAATGCAAAGAGAAAGTGTGGAACCAGATTTTTAGAGACTTTTGAGGGCTTTCTCTTATTTTCAAGGCTTGATATGAAGAACTGAGGCTTAAGAATTGCAAAGGAGGAAAGTATGAGTGGTCATAGACTCACACAGATTGCAGAATGTCAAGGTGACAATTTTTTGTCTAACAATGGTGTAGGGTGAGGTAGTGCAAAGTCGACTAGTTTGGTGTTGGGAACCTCAGAAGTAGCAGAGATGGTTCACTCTGTGGATCCCCAGGTTGTCGCACTATTGGATGGAGCTTTGACTGCAGAAGTGGAAGCTAACAAGGCCACCGTCAATGCTCTCAAGAATGTTGGTTTGAACTTGGCCACGCTTCTAAGTGAAGCCCTTCACACCCTACAAGACGGTGTGATCAAGGAACTTTAGGCCCACGAGCAACGTGCGTTGAATGTGATCAGTGAACAGAAGGTTAACAATGCCTAGATGTTTATAGAGAATACTTTTGCAATTAATATCCTTAAGAAGATTCAAGAGAAGAATGAGCGCACCATAGTCATGGTAGCTGAAGCATGTGGAACCGTTCCATAGTTGCAGATTCTAGAAGATGCATCGGTCGATGCCAGAATGCGGAAGCTCATTATAGGTGTGTGTGACGCAAAGAAAGAGTTGGCTAAGGTTCAGTTTGAGCTGAACCTTAAGATCTGTTGATGCCTCGAAAATCGCTGCAACAACATTGGGGGATAACCACCCAGTCCGGACCTTAAAAGTAGCTCATTTTCCATTTGGTGTGGTGGCTCCGACTGTTCATCTAGGTCCAGTTACCTTCTCCCTATTGCTATTGGTTTATAATGTATCATTAACTACCAATAGACAGGGATATCAGATCACTTCTCCTTGCTGATCAGGCAAGAGAATGACCCTTAAGCTGATTTGGGTTCAGCCAAGCCACAACAAAAGTTTTGCCTCTTTGAGGAGAGGACTTAACAGAATGTATAATTTGCTCTAAATGCAAGTTTATTCTATGATGCAAGCAAAAGAAATTAATCTAAATCCTATCTTAATTAGGCAGATATAGATCTAACCCAACTAAGAGCAAGATAATTAAAATATTGGGATTTAAACATGTCTTGTTTATAATGAATATCAAGTTAATGAAGTAGTTCAATTAACTGATATTATGGTTACCAAAACACATTCTATTGAGACCTTAAAACTGAAATAATAAACCAACAACATTCAGGAAGTAGTTCAAAAAATGATATTGATTATCAAATCAATAAATCCAATAATTGAATAATGATATGTGGAAATAGTCCACAACACATTATCATTCAATAAATCAGTTTCATAAGACAGATTTCAAAGTAAGTAGTTACTCAAAAATGAGAAATTAATCCATAAAAAACAGAAATACATAATAACAAGATTGTGACAAATTACCCATATTGACAATAGTGCACAAACATGAATAAAATGACATATTCCTATCATCATAAAATTAAAAATTGATATTTGAAACAATAGTATTAGAAATACCATTTTATTGCATCCATTCCTCTGTTCTTGGCCTCCAATAGCCCTTTACATTGCTTGAACTTCTGTCTTTAAAACTAGAGCCACAAGAGTGCAAGCTTTGTTCCTTCATGCATAGTTCAACATACAAAGGGAAAATCCTCAATAATCCCCAGATCTGAGATTTTTCACTCCTCCCTCCTACAACTCTAAATTCCAATTATAATAGTGCTTTTAGAAGCTCTAAAATTGCAGAGGAGAGCTGCCCCTATTCCATTCTGCAATCTATTATTTATAATATTTGTGAAGGAATTTTGGAGAGGAGAGTTTGTTGAAGAGAAATTTGCTAAATTCAATTTTACTGCTCATAATTCCAATCTTCAATTGCTGGATCATTCTCATTGACTGAGATCTTTTTCTCCATATTTCTTCCACTGTTTTCCTGCAAAAAGAAATCAAAATAAATTAAAATGCAACCATAAAATCAAAATAGCATTGTTGGCAATTAAATCAAGCCCAATCAAATTCTATTTAAATAAATAATTAAAAACAAAATATAAGCTACGTATTGATGCTTGGACTGATTTGATTGGCAAAAGATATCATTGGCCAATGGATTTGCAATTAGAAGAGGCTTTGAACAAATGAAATTGAAAACAATAACTCAGAAAATTGATTTTGTTTTCAAAATTCGGAGCCTGATCTTCTGCCTGAATTTTCGACCAATAAATGATCAAATCTGTTGGTGAAACCTCCTTCAAAATGTTCTGCTTGATTTTCTCTTTCCAATGAGCTGTC
>APFE031548759.1:183980-257001 GCA_000404065.3 Pinus taeda
ATATTAATATATATTAACTAATGTTAAATATGCCAACCTACACTACACTGTTAAATAAACTAACCTACCTTTCTTATCCATATGAAAACATGCTCCTATATTAACATATATTAACCTACAATACTTCACTCATAAACTAATATACCAACCTACACCATACGTATGAATGTTCTTTTAAAAAAAAAAAATCTCAAACTAATATAAACATAAAGTATGCCTTTAATGCTTTTTCACAATCAGCATTTCGGCATGGAGAAGGCTTTCGGCATATCGGCGTGGAGAAGGCTTTTGGCGCTTCGCATCGGCAAGGTTTTTTATTCCTTTTCGCATCGGCAATTCGGGAGGGTATGACCATCGGTTTTTTTTTTTTAAATGATGCGAAATCCCGATGCGATATATCGCATCGGGTGGGTGACTAATAGGCTTGTCGGGGTTCCTTAAAAATTGTTGCAAATAGAACTCCCGATGCGATCTTTTATTTATTTTTTATATTTTTTTTTTCTTTGTTTTAAATTCTTCTAATTTAATTAAATTATTATATAATATATTAATTAATTTAAAATTTAATTTTTAAACTTAAATTTTCATTTTTTGTTTTGTTTTTATGAACATAAGTTTTTAAACTATAGCTAAAAATAAAACTACAGCCACTTAGAAAATAAATGAAAAATAATAAAAATAAACTATAGCCACTTGAATGTTTGGTTTTTCGAGATTAAGATTTGATTAGAAAATTGGAGTGAATTTCTTAAGTCTCGATGCTTGATTATTTGGCTGCATAATGAAAAATGTTAGTAAAACCCTCTACGAGTTAATATTTAAACTGAATGCGTTATTGGACAAATTTATTTACAAAATGCGATATTATACATTTTATGCATTTTTAACCCAGGCTAGATAAATGATGAGATTTCAAAGGAGTGCCATTTTCAAACCAGTTGACCAAATGAGGCGAAACAAGTGTCAACGGGAAGCTTATAAAAAATCGATTCTAACAAAGCAATCAAAACAAGAATCCAATGAAAACTAAAAATTAACAAAAGCGTAGGGCAATCAACTAAAATAAAAATCCAAAAAGGTACCTAGCCCAAATTTTTATAGAAATGATCCCCATTATTTGAAGTGAAGAAGTCAAAAATGGGGGGTTGCGTTTTTACCACAACAAGATCACAGGGCTTGAGTTGAAGGCCCAACCTTCAACGCCACCAGAAGTTAGATAGCAGCACGAGGCAGTTGTCAAGGATGTAGTTGCAGTAGTAGATGCCACAGTGAAGGATTACACTATGCTCTTCGAGCAGTTGCTCGAAGTAGTTACCAGTCTGCAGGAATATCCCAACCTCCAAATATTAGAGACCAAGGCAAGGGAATTGCAACAGAGGTATGACGAGGGCAGAGCGATGACATGCACTCTTGCCATCACACAGAGGTTGGCGAAGCTGCAGGAAGCAAAGGCACTAAAGGAACAGGTGGACGCGGCACAATGCATGGAGGCAATACTGAAGGCTAGATTGGAGCCTTAGCTAGATGAAGCCTATGTGCTCATGGCCACCATTGAAGGAAAATTGGCTAGTTTGCAGGAAACACAGTAGAAAATAGAGGCAGATAGCATAGGACCAGCGACAAAGTCGCTGATGGAGCAGGTCAAGCAGACAGCGACACAGTGTGCCACTGAAGTTGTAGTGGTACAAGTGGAGTTGGGAGGTCTTCGTGAAAAGATATCCACACCATCAGAGTGACTCGGGGGCAAGTTTCCATATTTGTGTTGGAGGCCTATTGGGAACGGGTCCCCTAGGGTCAATTTTGAGGTAAAAAGCCCAAGTTTTGGGGCATAAAACCCAAGTTTTTGTATAAGAAGTGTAAAGTCTCTGCATTTTGTGGCTGCGAAGTGCAAAAATGTAAAGAGTCATCAAGGGCTTCCACCCTTATTTTATGTAACTTGTGTCAGCTTTAAGAGATCCACAGATGGTTTGTGGACCATGGGATTATATAAAAGGGAAGTCTTAGAAGAGTCTAAGGAAATTCAGTTTAGCCTTAGTATGGTTTTGAGTCATTGATGTAATGGGTCGATGGGAGCTAAGAGCGAAGAGTCTTAGCGTAGGAAAGAGGCTCTGCAACTGTGTGTGTAGAGCCCTAGGGTAGAATTCCGTAGCTACGTGAGCATACCCCTATAGCTGTGTGGGCAGGGAAGCTAGATTCTGTAAAGAAGATCTGAAGCATAAATAAAGAGAATTATTCTAGAATTATCTGTGTATGATCTATTTTACTTATGTTATAAATGCATATGATTATGTTATGATTAATACTAGGGTTATGTTGTAATGATGTATAGATGCGCGAATCCATATGTTTTTCTTTGTTATATGAATGCAAATAATAATATCTATTTACACGAATATCATCTTAATGCAGGTTGAAGATTCAATACTTAAGCTAATCTAAGTAAAAACGGAAGTAGGAATAATTACATAAGTGCGTAAGTGTCTAATTCGCCTATCTAGGATACGTGAAGGATGATCATAGACCTTCGCGGAGGTCTAAAGGACGAATAAGAGAAGTATATCAATAAGCCATAAAAGGCTTATCGACCTACATTTAGGGCTTATCGACCTGCATGAATGAAGGGTTAGGGTATTAAATGACATTGCTACCATCTCTGGGTGTGGAAACTTGGTTTCTGCATCCCCCCATACTGCTTCGAGTGAGACTTCATTCCACACTCTGCGAATTGATGCCGAAAGGGCCAGTACTGTAGGGGTTTTCTTGGATAATTAACGTTGAACCTGGGTCAGGGCCCATCAAGCCAACAAAGTGCTAGTCTATATCGGAAGCCCTCTTCATCAAAACTTTTTCCAAAAGAGTTATGATGCTTTCAACCTCCAATATTCCTCCTTATCACTTAGGTGATGTGTCCAGTGTTGTGCCCTTAGTCACTTTGGTTTTCCATGACCAGGTGCCAGCAAATATCAAATCCCCTCTCATCGGAAGCTTTTTCAAATGTTAAATGAAACAGAGTTCCAGTGGCCTCTTCTGCTAAAATTCTAACCTTCGATATGCCTTCCTGCAAGCCTTCCTAATATCAAACTCCAATGTGATCGGGTCCCGTATTTCGGCACTTCTGTTGAAATCATGGCTTCCCTTTTAGATTTGAAACTTAGGCTTTTGGATTTGGCATCATCCTCGTGCTTTCGGCCTTTGATATTTTTTCTCCTCTTTGGCCCTTTTTCACTTTGGCTCCCTTTTTTTCCGCCATTTGACATCATTTGAAAAAATTTGAAAAATGTGTAGTAGGTGACAACAAGGTGCATGGAAAGGAATATCATCTTTGTAGGTTAAAGGAGGTCTTGTATTGACTCAAGCAAACTCCAATAGCTTGGTATGCTCAAATTGATAGCTATCTATTGAGACTAGGATTTACCAAGAGCAATTGATCCAAACCTTTATTTTCAGGTTATGAAGAATTCACCTATGATCCTATTACTATATGTTGATGATTTCTTTCTAACAAGTATTGAACCTCTCATCATTCAGTGTAAAAAAAAGTTGGCCTCTAAGTTCAATATGAAGGATCTTGGTTTGATGCATATTACTTGTGACTAGAAGTGTGGAAGAAACCTAGTGAATTATTCCTTAGACAAGGAAAGTATGTTATTGAGATCCTTCATAAATTTGGCCTGATGGATTGTAAATGCATGGCTAGTCCCATGGTGACTAACTTAAATAAGTTAAGAGGCTCTAAATCCATATTTTTATATCCATTTATGTACTGGTGATTGATTGGCTCATTAATGTATCTGGTTAAAAATAGCTCGGACATTTTCTTTACAGTGAACACATTGAGTCAATTGGAGGTGGAACCAAGACATGAACATTGGATTATAACAAATCACATTTTGAGATATCTATGTGGTACTATGAAGTATAGCTTGAAATATGTCGTAAAAAAGGATGTACAACTTCATGGATATACAGATGTTGACTGGGAAGAAAGTGTTGATGATAGGAAAATAACTTCAGGGGTATGCTTGACCATGGGTTGTGATGTGATATCTTAGATGAGAAAGAAGCAGATATTTGTTGCACTTAGAACTACAGAAGAAAAATATATTGCAACAAATGAAGTATGTACAAAGGAAGCTTGATTCAAAATTTATTTCCATGATTGTTTGACCAAGATCTAGAACTAAATGTGATACACTATGATAATCAAAGTTGTGTGAAGATTTCAGAGAACCTCATGTTCCATGAAAGGTAAAAGCATGTTGAGATCAAGTACCACTACATCCATGACATCATATAGAGGAGGTAAATAAGTCTTGAGTACATCTCCATTGATGATCAAACAGTTGATATCTTAACAAAGATGTTTCCTAGAGAGAAGTTCATGTACTTCGAAAGCAGGTTAGAGCTTGTGAAGAATCACCCCTCTCATTGAGAGGGGGTGTTTATTTGATACCATGATGGATGGAAATTCTCCTGATAGGGAAAATGGTCTAAGAAGTATAGAGTGCTCACGAGATAGGGTTGAGAGAGTCCCTCTCATTGAGGAGACATGATTACTCACCATAAATGTGATAGCCCCACCCAAGGTTCTCTCATAAATGCATTGTAAATATCTCTATAGATATGTAAAATTAAAAAGAGGGGACTAAGTGAAGGGGAAACAGATTCCAAGTTGAGGTGGATTTCGTACTTAGGACGTTGAGGTTTTCTTGTGCGAAAAATCTGAATTGTTGGAAAACCATTAAATGTTGGCTGGTGCATGAATGTAATAGACTAGTCATAAATTGAATGAGCTACAAAGGAAAGTACACATGCCCATGCATTGAGAACCTTCACAAGAAAAAGAGGATAGGAAATTTATGGAGGATGAGACTAGGCAAGGAAGCAAGGACAAGGATGGAACATCCTTACAGAACAAAGAAAAGAAGGAGAAGAGGAAAAGGGGGGAGGAATGAAAGGAGAGAGGGAATTCACACTCTCATTCATTCAGGGGAGGAGGAAAACAATTGGAACATAAATTAGCAAGGAGTACAGAGAAAATTTGCAACTTGCAAAAGAGAAGTGAAGAGAAGAGAAAGGATTGGTCTTTTGGTTCCCTGAAGATTGTGGGTTGGGGTTCTAGTCTCTAAAGCCCAATAACATCTTGGGGTCCCTAGAGGTTGTGGGTTGAGATAGGTATCTCTGGAGCCCTGTAAAAACTTGGGTTCCCTAGAGGTTGTGGGTGAAGATAGGAATATATAGAGCCTCGTAAAAACTTGGGTTCCCTAGAGGCTATGGGTTGAGATAGCAATCTCTAAAGCCCTGTAATAGGTTGGGTTCATTGGAGGCTATTGGTTGAGATAGTAGTCCCTAAGCCCTAGAGAGCTTAGGAAGAGACCAATCTTGAGTAAGTGGATTATGGACTTCTTGGAAAGGAGGTGAATCCATAGTATTATTCTTGAGGGTGGAGGTGGTGAACCTTTACATTCCCTGTGCATTGTTTATTATAGCACGCAACTGGTGGGATTGAGGAAAGAGGTCCTCTTAAGTCCTTGTTCAAGTTGGAAAATTAGTGTTATAGTCCTCTAAGCAGTCCCCATTAGTCTCTAAAATATCGCTCAGGGGTGATAACATCAAGTGAGCTTGGTTATAGCTATCTAAGGTTGGGCGAAGAGTCTTTGTCCTAGACTCAGTTTCCCTGCAAATTCCAAGATAAGTAATTTCTGCACTTGTACAAATGGTAATGAAAGTATGTTTCATTTTTGGGTGAAATGGCTTGAATTTCTAGATTTTGATGTTGTTATTAACTTCATGAGTGTGTGACTACATCTCTGCCTTGAGATGGCATTTATTGTTGTGTCAAAGTCCTGCATTAGAAACATTGTATCTCTAAGATAAGTAATGTCGTTAAATAAGTCAAGCATGGGTGAAATTCTGAACTAGAATTAATGTATTGTGTTAAATGCGTACTTGTGATGTTTAATACATATGATAATTATTATAATGTTCCCTTATTGTATGATTAAAAAGACCATGCTATGGCCATGGTCGAATAAAAATTTGTATGAAACGTTTCCCTGCGTTGTTAACAAAACTTATGAAAATGATACAGAGATGTTATAAAACTCCGCAAGTAGTATATCCATAAGGAAATGGTTTAAAGACCTGAAAAATAGTGGGCTTGAAACCCTGTTATTAAACAAAAATGATTTCATAAGTGACTACCTGCCTAGCAGGGCCTATATTTTCTCACATTGACTTATTTTCCTATCTGCAAGCCTGTCAATCTGCACAGCAAGTGTTGTATTAACGTTGAGGAGTTAGTCCTCTTAGAGCCCAATCGACCCCTATAATATTTACCTAAATGGCCTTTCATCCATGTATTATCAGTTTCCTAGATGTATTTTTCTAGCCTCATGGCATAGTTGGTTAGGCATAAGAAGGCTATACATAGCGCCATAGGGTTGCATACAGGCCTTCTCGGGAGTTTGGATCTCCTCGTGTGTGACAGGTGAGGTGGAGACTTTCAGGTGTTCACTATAGGTCCATGAAAAAGCATGGCTAAAGGAGTGCATATGCAAGTGCCCCAATAATTCCCTTACTCTAGTGCGGAGAATATCTAAGGGTTAGGAAGTCGTTGGAGATTCTTTCACCAAAGCTAAGGAGGGGTAGCACCACAGGGTGCGTTATCAAGCCACTTTCACCATCGATGCTACTAAATGTTGACACTGACCTAAATGTTTATAGAACTCCTATGATAAATCCCTAGGAAGACTAATCAACAAGAAGTGATTGATGAGGGTTTGATGCATGCTCTCTTGACACTTAGCAAGATTTGAGTTAGACACAGCACATAAGACTGAGCGAGGTCCCTTTGGCTAGCCCATGGTGATGAAAAAAGGAAAAATCTGATGTGGTGCAATAATGACCTGGCCTTGAACTTAAAGAGAAGCTCGATAAACCTTATCCATTAAGCTAGTCAAAACCCTAGTATTGGAAACTTTGTATTGGCATGGCCCAAATTTCTCTCGTCTGTGATTGGATGAAGTATAACAACATGAACTAGAGGTGAAAGCCTAGAAGGTAGACTCTAGAGGTTGGATATGTTTGATAGTGGGATCAATCGGGGTGATTTCTACCAGCGTAAGTTGGTGGACACACAAGCTGGCAGTTCTACTATTAGTGAGGAGAGAAGCCCACAAGCCATGTAGGGCTAGAGTTTTGAGCCCAAAAGAATGCATTTGTGTCGGAGGAGAATTTAGCGGGATGAGGTCAACCAGGATGAGTTAGCTAAAAATTCAATCTGGCAACCAATCCATTGGCCAGGGGTGAATCCATGATAGGCCATTTCATTGGGCTCACCACAGAACAATTACAAGATCATAGGCAGAGGAGAGTGGGATGATGTGGTTGAGTTTCCATGTGAATTAATTGTAAAGAGGAACATGTGTGGGATTGGCCCCACTTGGGTTATTCAAAAGGAGCAATAGAGAAAGGGATTGGGCTCGTGTGTTGAGATGAACATGGTAGGATGACGTGAACTTAGCAGTCCCCCATTGGCTGGAAGGGTGGCCCACTGGCCAGATGGCCTAGAGGATTTGGCTTAGAAGGAAAAGAGGGGTGCTCCAAGGGAAGCGACAAGAACTTAGGAGCGGGATGACATCATCTGGTATCACCCCAGAAGTCTCATGATAGAGGAGTTATGGTGGAGGAAGCAGAAGTGTTGGGTAGGACCCTAAAAAGTGACATAGGTCAGTTGTGGTGGCAAAGCTTACAAGCCCAATAGTGCATCCATTGGTGAGGGGAGGACCCATGGCCATGTCAACCTGTAAAATCTAGCCCAGATTTGTAAATAAACAAATTCCATGATAAAGGAGTCGGGGTGATGTGATATGGTTTGCAACTTCAACCAATGGTGGAGTAGTGGACTAATGGAAGGAAGTTGTGCGCCCCCGCTTCACACGTAGGTTCGGTAGAGAGGCCCTGGTGGTTAACAAGGTGCATTCTCTAGAATTATTCAGGAAGGCTAGGTTGGGATGACATAAGGGAGTGTGTGGCAGGGCCTACACTGTTTGAAATATCTCATTGGTGGGAAGGAGGCCGCACCTAACATGTTAACCTGATGTAGTGATTCTGACGGCATAAAGCAGTGAAAAAAAAATGGTGTGTCAGGTAGGTGAGTGGAGGTCGAACCTAGCTGATAAGTGAGAAAATGGCAGACTTCCAAGTGGCAATTGGATGATGTGGCAAAGCCAATTTTTTGAGAGGCGATATATCACAATCTGGAGACCAGATTGAAGAAAACTTTTTATCACTTGATTCATCTAAACAATATGAACACAATGGTGATGGTCATATCTAAGTTTAGGGGAGTTAGAAAAATAAAAAAATTCATACCGCATTTTCATAACGGCACCTTAAAGATTGGGTATGCATAGTGGCCACCTCTTACTTTGGGTATTGGGTAAGGGGTGTTGTTATAATGAAGGGTTGAGTAAGGTCTGGACTCAATCATGCACCAAGGAAGAGTGGAGTAAGGTATCTTTCAGTATCTAGACCTTATCACACAGTAGGGAAGGGTGAAGTGAGATCTTTTAGTATTTTGACTTGATCACACACCAAGGTGTTGGAGAATATACTAGGAAAACTATTAAACAATTCTCCTTATCCTTGATAAGAGTTTGTGATCTTAGCTTCATATTATTCTTAGTTAGGTTCTTTTCGTCAAAAATTTATCAAGAGCATAAACATCAAAGACAATAGACATAATAATTAAGCTCCACGCTAGGGGAAAACCCCTCCAAAGGGGAAAACCCTAAATAAATTATTCTCTTCTTATAGAATCAATTCAAATGAAAAATCCAAGGCTCAAATTCCTAGACCAAATCCTCCAAGCACCAATTCAGCCCTCCAATAATCTTTGTCAAGTAGATCAAAGACCAACCAAGAAAACAAGGTTCAATCCTCCTTCAATATTCTTCAAGTCTTATTTTCAACCCTTAGCTCGAATCTGCAACTCTCGGCCCTGCAACAATTGAAAAAACCCTAGTTCCTTTGCACATGTGAGCAAAAATATGGTAGAAATCAAATCTCTCTCCTTTTCTTAGTATTTCTTCTTTTCTTCTCACCTTTTTCTCTTCTTTTCTTGCTTTTATTTCTTTTTATTAAATCGTATAAGTGTATGACCAAATAAGTCAAATCTCCTTCTATATATATGCTTTTCTTGAAGTTGAATAGCCCTCTCTAGGCCGAATTCTCATTGGTAGGGCCAATTTTTGCTTGGGGGCTTATTTTGACTTTCAAGACTCAAAATAAATTCTTTTACATGTTACAACTTGACCAAATGGGTCTTATATACATGAAAAAGACTCTTTTGACTCAAGACAAATATTTTTGTTGACTTGACAAACCCTAGGAGCATGAAATGCATTCTTGACCTAGATGACCAATTAAATGAAGCATGAAACCCATGCTTGAAAATAATATGTTTCTTTATTTTGTTTGATTATTACATAATATATAGATACTGACATGAGTATAATGATGATTATGAAGACTGAAACTAGTTGCATTTTCTAACACTACCTCTTAACTAGGGAGTTATTGATAATTGTACAATATGTACAAGGATATTCTCAAACTGAAGAGTTCTCATAAGAAGATTTAGATTGATAATACACCTTTTAATCAACATCATAAATAGCAATGTCATCATACTAAGGCCTTAACTAGAAATCTCTTCTTATTTTATAGAATTATGCTTGAAGGATTTATGTGAGGCATTATACTACCTATAAGGCACATACCCCATCTGAATGTTCACTAGGTATGTCCTTTTAGGACTTATTCTTATCTTGGATTAACCATGCCCAAATAATAATGATCCTCTTCGACCCTCCTTTTCTTGGATATGTGTCCAATCCTCAAAGAGTGTCAGACAACTTCCTATAATGGATTATTTATTCTCAAGGAGTATCAATTTCACATCCTTATCCAATCCTCCAATCTCCTTCTTAGTACATTCACTAAGATTTATGGTTGTTAGTCTTGTTCCAGTGCAGAACATATCGAGAATATGATGTCTAACATTACTCTCTCTTAACCAAAGAGAAGATCCTAATTCCTTCATGATTAAGGAATAGATCTTTGCTCCTTATTAAACATTTAAGGATACTTCTTACTTCCTCTCAATCATAGAGGAGATCCCTTGCTTCCTTTCAATTTAGGAAGTCAAGTTATTAAGTGTGTCTTAATCAATACATCGACTACTAGTTGTTCATAGAGATCTTCATGTAGTTGGATGGCTCTTCCTTCATTTTGCATTTTATCATATGGAGCTAAACTTGAAACTATGACAGGGTTTATGCCATCATCATTTCATATCACTTTCCTTTATTCATTATCAACAAAGGAATTATATTGATCCAATAAACAGAGAGCTAAACATAACTTCTTCCATTCATGAAATTGATATTCATTATCATCAAAACATAAAAATCAGGTTATCCTTTCATATTTCTACCTTTCAATCCCAAGATGTTGTATACATATAGACCATATGAGTCTTTTAGGATTACCAAAGCCATCCACTCAGTCCATGTATTTAGTGAATTTAGTTCAAAACAAGTAGTTGTAAATGCACCTTCCTCAACTACCATTATGCATTTCTACAACACTCTTCCAGGTAGCATAACCATATACCAATCAGATAACCAAAACCAAAACATCCATATCATAAATACCTCAACATAATGGCCTCTAGTTAAAGTATCATATTATTCCTTCTTGTTTCCTTTTAGATCAACATTATTTTGCATGGTCTACCTTCTTCTTGATTTTAATCAAAGTGTCCATGGAGCAAGCTATAATATATGCTTCCTTGGAGTTGTCATTATCAACTCTCTTTCTTCCATCGGGAGACCGTATTTGATGTTAATCAATATCATTGTGATTTATTATGGAAGAGTCTAGAACTTATCCATTCCAAAGCATACAAAATTCTAGGAGTAAAAATATGGAATACTTTTATATCATATTCTTATGACCAACTCTTTTTGCAAGGTTCTTATAGACATGATTTCTACCTCCAAGAGAAGAGTTACTAGGAGAAAATGCATTCCTTTTCTTTCATACAACCATCTATCCATCCTTCCTTGAACGAGCTAACTTTATTATCCTTATCAAAGATAGGTTTCCTTCTTTAAGAGGAGAAATACTTCAATTATTCCTTTCATATTGCAACTTGACCATCTGCATCCCTTTATCCTTCAAAAGTATTATTTCCACACTAGGAGGAACATACTAGTCATAATGCTTCTTCCAAGAACCTTCTCTAAATGATGGTTCTTATAGGAGGATCCTAGTGATCCTTCTTTCAAAATGACTCCTTCTAACATTATGTTAGAAAATTCTTGGATGAACTATGATGTACAAGATGATCTAATTCTTCTCATTCTTTGATAGCTAGATGATTTTTTCCAAAACAAATTGATTATGTAGACTCTAATTCCTCTATTATCATATGCTTCCTTCTATCATGTTTTCATAAAAACCAAGAATTATTTTAAAGAATGAAATTATGCATGTTTTCTCTAACTTCTACTTTCTAATAAAGAAATATAAACTACAAATGTGCTTGATGGAGATGGAACTTGCTTCAATAGTATAGATTCATAGGATCTTCATCTTTCAACTTCCTCTCAGGTTCTTCCTTTTCTTCAGCTATGTGAGCTCCACTCCTATCCTTCATGTTGTTGTTTTTCTTGCTGTGGATTTTGGAAAATTCCTCTTAACATTTTGGTTTGCATTGCATCCATAACATTGTATCTTGGACATGTCTAGTTTTCCTTTGGGCTTTCCAAACTTCCCTTTCTTCATCTTAGATTTTACAATAAAGGTTTGAGACTTTTCTTTTGATTTGGTGTCATCCTTTTCCTTTATCTGTGTTTCTTCCAAGATGCATTAAGCCCATAAATCATCAAATGGAGTAGTATCTTTTCTCGAGTAGACACTAGTTGAAAAGTTTCTCCATTCGAGTGGCAAAGCATTTAGTACACATGTAGCCATCTCAAAATCTGAAATGAATTCTCCAAGTCCTTGAAACTGGTCCCTTAATTCTGATATTCTCATAATATATGATGGCATGTCTTCATCCTTTGACATCCTTGTTCTATGTAATTGATTTCTCAAGGATATTTTATGACTTTATGTACTTATAGAGTACAATTTCACCAACTTATCATAGATCATCTTAGAAGTACTCAAATCAGAAACAAAGGGAATAAGATAATCCTTTATGGAAAAAATAAGAATAATTTGTGCCCTCATATCTCCCTTCTTGTATCAAGATAATTCTTTAGTCTTCTCTCTGTCTACTTGAGTAACTTCTCTAAGTACATATTCCATGACTTCATTTTCTATGAGCACCAAGTCAATCCTCTTCTTTCATGCTAGGAATTTTTTTGATCCAATGGCCTTGTTTCTTTCCTTCCAAAAAAAATTCATTTGATTTGTATTTTGAGACATGGAGAACAATATGATAATTGTCAAACAAATATCCTTCTTGATGATGTATTCAACTATTTTGATGCCTTCAAGTATCTTCAAATATGTCCTTCAATTGATGAATTCTAGGATGTCTTCAACAATATTATCTTCAAGTTTCTTCCTGTAAAGATGTTCCCATCATTCTTTGATTCTTTCTACAAATATGTATTCCAACGAGCCTTCAAATGGATAGCCTTCCAAGATAGATAAATATTCATTTTCAAGTTAATCCTTCCTTCAAGATGATGATGTCTTCAATGAGAGCTTGATGTAGTAACCTTCCTACCTTCAATGAGAGTTGATCCTTCTTAAGAAGATGAGGTATTATCCCTTATTCCCTTCCTAGTGTCCTTAGAAAATGATCCCTTTTGACAAATAAAATTTTCTTGTGCCAATAAGATGATCACCAAGTTTCCTTCTCTTCTTCACCTTAGCTTTGATACCATGTTGGAGAATCTACTAGGTCAGTTATTAAACAATTCTCTTTATCATTGATAAGCATTTGTGACCTTATATTAGCTTCTTATTATTCTTAGTTAGGTTCTTGTTGATAGTGTTGGACCCACCAACATTCAAGGGGATCTCCCTGGTAATAAGTCCCAACTATACCTCGGACCATTTGGAGTAGGAGTCCTAGCAGTGGGTGGTAATGTAGTTTCTTGACCGTAGTAGCACACAGAGATAAATATGATGACTTTGAGTGGAAGCAAGTGTGTGACCTTGCGGCGAGTCAAGTGCGATGCATGGGGGTTCTAACACATGGAGGGGAAAAGGAAGTGTGTCCCTTAGAAGCCTGTAATAGTACGCAGCCTGAAAGGAACACAAGAATGGAATGAAATCACAAGATAAAATACAGAATAGTACACAAATTAAAGTGACAGGTTAATCCAAAAAATGCATTCAACAAGATTCATACAATTGCATACAAAGTATTCCATACGAAAATGTGTAATTTAAACAACATACATTGCCAAAACAACCAGAAAAATCCAAATACAATAACAACATATGCATGAAATCATTTTGGATCTATTATTATTATTATTATATGTGAAATTTCCATCCATACATACACCATTGATAGCCACTAGCCCGAGTAGTGGAACATTACAGTCAAAAACACATGCTCCTCCAAAGAAGTGTACTCACTCTACATTGTGGAGAAACCAAGGCTCATGACAATACTCCCAAGCCTTTTCTAATCTTAATCCTAGCCAAAATATTGGCTCCCAAAAGCCCCTTCTATGAGTTATGAGGTTCTATTTATAACAAAGGGTGGGGTGACCCTTGACATTCCCCTTTGTGAATCTTTGACTACCCTCATGACTCTTCAACTCCTTTAAAAATGACTCATTACATTACATAGTTATTGTTCACATTACACTAATGACACTTGGAATTTCACTTACAACATATTGAAAAATAACATTACATTTTCCACATGTACCCATGTGAGACAAAATAGGTTGGATACAACCTAACAAGGAAAAACACTATGACTCTAAAGTTTGGGGAAATACCAACTCAACAACCTCCACTTGATGCATCTCATTCATTTATTGATGCCAAGCTTGGTAATATGTGATGATGTCCTTGAACTTCTTGATGGTGTCTTTCTAATAGCGGACTCTTACCTCTATAGCTTCTGGGTATGTGGTCTTGGAGCCTGTGTCCAACTCATCCTAAAGCATGTGCAACATGGTGTTGACCATGACAAGACCACCAATGTACTTCTACATGTTTTGTGTGTTGAGCTCCAATTCATCACTGGCAGCCTCTTGCCTTAGCTGCTCCATGTACCTCTCAATATCTAGCTAGACTTGGTTCTTGTGCTTAGCTTCGGTGAGGGAACCGATTGACAGGATCTTGTGTGTTATCACCACGACATCCAAACTCGTATACAAAAATGCATATGAAGCATGCATGTTGCTCATGAAAGGGGTGAGTTGCTCATAGTTCTGGATCAACATATGGGCCTTTGCTTTATCTAGCTCTGCCTATGGCTTCATCATATTCGGAAACTGAAGTGGGGCCCCTTTGTACTGCATTTTCCACTCTTGCACATGGGTGACGGTAGCATGTATGTTCTTGAGAGTTTGAACAAACTCTTTGATCTCCTATTGTAATCCATGCACATGAATAATTTATTTATGCGTGGTGATGAATCTATCATACATATCCTGCATGGTAGTCTCAAGTGTTAACACTTCAACACATATCGCTTTCCTCATGTATTCCATTACAAACACTACACTCTACTCTTTGTATTGTTTTTCCCCTTGCCTGACTATCTACAAGTTCTTTACCATTTGTTCATTCTCGGCTAACAAAAATTTAACAATTGAGCTTGTGGCTCCTACATAAGCCAAGGTAGCATCAGCAAGGGCAACTGGATGTTTTTTGACATCTAGCACTATCACCCTTTCCTTCATAAATGTAGGTGACATGTGATCATTTGGAAAGTTTTTTCTCTATGCCCATACAATCTTCTTCTGCAACTCATCAAATGATGGATTGTACATATCCATAATTGGATCATCATCAAGGAGAAAAAACTCTCCTTTCTCGCTCAAGATTGGTTCTAACACTAGAAGTGGTGTTGACTAAGCAGTGACCTCAGGTGCTTTTGGCATGAGGTCAGTGTCTTGATCCTATGGCTCCTACCCCAACTCCATGTCTACCACTTCAATTAGTTTCTCAATTTGTTGAACAAGCTCCCAATATTGAATCTATTAACCCTCTTCTTTAGTTGTTGGCTATTCTGACTCCTCAAACTATATGGGCATTATTTTCTCTATCATCCCGCCTTGCCTTTTCTACTTCTCTTCCATCTATCTCCTTCTCATCTCTTGCTCTTCCTTCAACTTCTTATTCGTTTCCTACAACTTTCATTCTACTTCCTCCAGCCTTTGCTTTTATCTCTTCCTTCGCTCTACTCTCTTTAGCCACTACTCCCACTTTTCCTCCACTACCAAAGATGCTTTCTTCAAGATAGGATCTACTCTCATATTTTAGTTGTGTTATGCCTCTAGGTTTTCAGCAATATTCCTCTTGCCCTTGTCCTGCACTGGCTTGCTTCTTATTGTTGTTGTTGCTTCTTGTGTTGTTGTTTCCTATAAAGAAACTTTCCAAGTTGTGGCTATATTGACCAGCTCATGGAGCTTGGAGTGATTATAGTTGTACCTCCAAGGGTCCTCCTCGTGCCAATGAAATGTCCCATGGAGCCATGGATAGTACACCTTCACACAGTGGTTCTCGCAAATATTGTGGGGATCATACGGATTAAATTCTCTGATGCCAAACTTGAACCTCACTATTTCCTTAGCTTTGGCATCTGCATCTTTAAATCTCTTAATCTTGTACAATCCAATCTGCAAATGAAGAGCAGTCCATGGTGCCTTCTTATTCCTATGCAAACCTACTGATAACCCTATGGATATGTGACATGAAACCTCTTGCAAGACCAACTTTTTCATGGCACGCCTTGGTAGAACATGTGGAGGCTTCTCCCCGCCAAAAATCCTAATTAAGTTGCCACCTTATGAAGCATACCAATCTGCAATGTCAATTATTTCCTACATCGCCTATTGGACATGCAAGGTGGATCTTGATCGAAGATTAACTTGTACAACAGGGTATAAAATGGTCACTCAGCCTTGCCATAACTCCTCAGTCGTTGTTGTTGGGTGTGGAGCATGATTGTTCAGAGGTCTTTGTTTCAGTTGGATGTATACCCCAGGAAGTTTGTACACCCCTCCACACGGGGGAGTGTGGGGGGGACTTGTCCCCCCCGCGAGGGTTCAAGGGGGCCGATCCCCCCTGGCTGGGGGTTTTGGGGGCTAGCGATCCCCCGGTAGGGGTTTTGGGGGCAGTGCCCCCGAAGCTAAAAACAGATGTAAAATTGTCTTGTAAAAGTATAGTAATTTCTAGTCAATCTGGGTCGTTTATTAGGCAGATGATTTGATGGTAGAACTTATGTTTAGTTTAGGGTTTTTTGCCCTAGAAGGCAACCCCTCTCTTTGTATGAGGGATTTGTATTTGAGGTTGTGTAATAAATGTGTATTCTCTGAGTGAGAAGCAAAGAGGTGAGACTGTGAGAGAAAACAGAGGATATTACAGCGGATCTGTTGTAGGTTGTGTCTCTTCATTTTGTTGGATAATAGAAAAGAAGGACTGGTTGTTCAAGGTGGACATAGCCCAAACTGGGTGAACCATGTATATCTATGTCTCTCTTGTTTTATGTGTTTTATGTGTTTATATTTCTGCAATATTTTATGTGTTCCATTGCTCCGTAATATATAATTTTATAACAGTTGTAATTGGAAAGCAACTTGGAATAAATGTTGATAGAAGTATGTTTTGGTGTCCACGTCCAACTCATGCTAGTAAATGGATGTTGTGCACATATTACATCAAGTAAGTACGCGGACATGTAGAATCTTGCTTGCTCATCCTTGGGATGATTCTCAGCGTTAGTCACATGGACTTTCAACTAAAGAGACAACAATTACGACCAGTTGAATGGCCTTCCATCATTCACCAACTGGTCCAACACAACCATCCAACCTTCAGGAAAGGTCTTCATGCTCTCTTGATCGTATAATCAACATGCAAATATGATAAAGAACTGGTAGGCCTTCCTAAGAGACTTAGTATTGTAAACATGATTAGGTGTCATTCTTAACTTTGATGGCTCTTTCACCCAACGCTTGACAATATCTTGTGTGTTCACAAAGCTGTGGGTGGCATAGAAAATTGTGTCCATGAGGTTCACCGGCTGAGGTAAATGATACATATGCTAATAGTTCCATGCCATGATGGTGGTAAGCCCTATCTCATTGGCACTGCTCAATATCATAGTCTTAGGATATGTGTGTGAGAGAATCCAGTGGATTATGTTCGCACATGAGAAGGCGGGGTACCTACATGAAACCTTGGATAAGCCTGATTGGTGGATGTTGATATAAATTTGCCAATCCTCTAAGTTTTCCTTGAAGTCCTCTGCAAAAGTATTCTTGATTTTCTTCCATGTCAACTCCATGCCTTTCTCAATGAACAACTGATTGTTTGCATAAAATGGAAATTTCATTGACACCTACTTAATTACTTCCCCAGTACTACTCTTAACACTATCCTTTGATGCATCTCTCTTGGAGGCCATGTTATTTGTAACTTCTATAGAGATGCTCAATAATTTTTGTACCTAGATACAAAGAAGACACTCATGGTGTGCAAATGTTACCTTAAACCCAAAAGCAACTTCAATAACAGACCAAGCAAAAAATTAGGCTAGTGTTGGGAGGGATTGCGCAATGCTAGTTCATAGAGATGACTAGATGCCTACTAGAACTACACATTGCATAGTCCCAGTAGTTAGAGGGGAGGTCTTTCTGACTAGAACTATGTAATGCACAGTTAAGTTTGGGCACAGGCCAAGTGAGACTACGCATTGGCAGTCTTAGTGGCCAAGGCTTGGGGTTGGCTCCTAGAACTATTGTTGTGCAGGCTATCCTTTCTATGGACAAATACGATCCCTCTAGTCTTATAAGAGGATCTAGCAACAAACAAAGACAAATATATGTAAAATTTCCTAGTTTATACCATAAAACAAAAAGGAGGATAGATGACCTACCTCACTCTGATGCTAACATCTATTGGTGTCATCCTTGATTATTTTGTTTTCAAACTCAATCTACTCTTCACCGTTATGGATGAATACCTCCAAGGAAGATCACGTGGAGACAACAAACACATACATATAAAAATTTATTCCAATATAAACCTTGTAACAAATCAAGGATTATTACACTAAATGAGCAATAATTGACACATTTATGGAAATCAAACATATAATGTATTAGTAATATACGGTAAAGGGGGCATTACGACCACTTAAGCCTTGATGTTGGAAGCCTCCTTTATGTGTGTTTCCAAGCCCTATCCTTAACCTTCAAGCACTCCTTTCTCCTTAGAAAAATGGGCAGCAATTGGGCATAGTTCAACACTAGGAAGGCAACTAATCATAAGCCAAACATTAGTGGATCATAGTAGGGATCTCATTTATAGGGAAGGAGAGGGAGTTGAGAATCCATGAAAAGAGGGAGGAGTTCCACATCTCTAGGTTGATATCCATGGGAGTAGGATCTAGGGCCAAGAATGGGAGGTCTCATTCCAATCCTCATATACCTAAAACCACGCCATCATTCTTGAGCTTTCTAGTAAGGGAAGCTTCTCCTCCATTTTGGGAAAAACTGCCTGAAAAGGACTAGCGCGTATTTTCCTGGTAAAATTAATGTTGGAAGCACTAGTCACTAGTTATGCAAAAGGTTACCAACACGGGTTTTCCTGATAAATTAGTGTTGGTTTGCAAAACAAGGAGTTTGACAAGCTCTTCAGAATTCTTTCAAGGTATGCTTTCTTCCTTTTCTTCAGGTATGTTCCAAACATGTTTCATGATGAATACATTGTTTGTGACTATATTCATCACTTTGCGACACTTACGACATTGATGACACAAAGTATGACAGTTCTGGATACGAGACTGGGAGTGTGACAAAATATTTTATAACAGATGCCCCCCTAAAGCATGAAGTCAGAATGGGAAGTGATGGTTGAAGTGTTTTACAAGCAAAGGCAAGGACTTAGAGAACCACTGTCAAGAGACCCACAAATCAAACATAATACAATATATCAGGCATCTCTAATGTAAGTATGCCTAAAGTATAAGCATCTAAGAATACATGGATCCATGGCATGGACGCAACCATCTGTATAGAAAGGATCATGTTTACAACCATGAATACTTAATAACTCCACACATCCTGGATTTATCAAACATAACCCAGGGTCTTGATTATGAGATCTCGGAACATACACAGTATTAATTTTTTGAGTTTTGACATTTCGAGTCAATACCATGACCCGTTGTCAAGAAAAAAACTGCAAAGAAGAGAAGAGTAAAGGATGGTATAAATAGGGGAAGGAGAAAAAAAGAGAATAGAGTCGACCAGTTGCCATCCGTATAGAAAGGATCATGTCTTCATCTCTGGGTCAATCCATCCATATAGAAAGGATCATGTCTGCATATCAAAATGACCTAGGGTCTTCATCTGTATCTCGATCCAACCAAAGTACAAATCTCACCATGTGAATAAACGAGTTGTAGTTGAACATGGTAGAAACCACCTGATTACCGGCCAATGACGTAAACTATTAACAAGCATGAGAGTAACCACCAGTGATGATGATGGATTTCAAGGTAAAACAGCACAATCCATGAGTGTGAAGAATGAAGTTGAATTCGAACACTCACAAAATCATTCGATTGAAGGCCAGTGATGTGAACCTATCGTTGAAGGAGAAGAACCTACCATTGAGGCATGTAAGCTCCAAGGTACTGAAAGAGAGTTTCTAGATCATCTTCCTGGATAATGAGCTTGAGTTGAAAAGAAGTGATCCATCGAAGAAGGCCATAATGTTTCCCACATTATCGACATGAAAAATAGGATTTTGCAAAGTTGGCAAGAGTGAATCAAGATTGTTGTAGAAAAAGTCAAACGGGGTATAAGTGGTTTGAATTTGTAGATGGGACTTCTCTTGAACATATTGGAAACACAACTCTGGAATTTGGAAAAATTTGACTCAAAATAGGATTAGATGTCATGGTGAAAATATATAATAAAATGAGAGGAAAATGGATTTCCCAAACCTGGTAAGCCAAGTGACAAAGTGAGGATGTCCCAAACCCAACACGAGATACATATAAGTGTCATGTACAAGAGCGACATACTTCCTTTCATACAAAATATAGGATATATGTTTCCTTTCATTTTCCCCCACTATTCCTAGTTAGTGCCACTTTATTTTTAATCTCAAGCTTGAAGAGGATACCATATGCTTGTCGTATAAGTTCATACTTCGGATGAATCCATGCCAGTATTTTTAATGAGACCTAGGAAGGAGTAACTCGGTCTCATCATGGTGACAAGTCCTTCATCGTTTCAGTTTTATGAGTCTGACAAAGGGGTAACTCGACAACTTTTTCATGTTTAGAGAGTTTGAAAAAGAGGTGAAAATAAAACTCCAGATGTTCCTTTTCTTAGATAGTCTCTTAAGTCCGAAAAGGTAGAAAACAATACTCAAGAGAACCTCTTAGCCATGTTCAACTAAGGTATTCCTTTTTCATAGTTAGTCTATCTCATTCTGGAAAAGGGTTAAACTTATACTAAGTAGACATCTTTTCATTTAATTTTATGAGTTTGAAAGAAAAGTTCTCGATAATATTTTCATATTTTTGGAGTCTGAAAAGAGATGAAAGCGGACTCCACCTAGAGGAACGAGTGGTATAAAAGGATAGAAATTGGTTCTGATGATGATGAAACTGCCCAAAACATGTAAAGGTCAAGAGACTGGCTAATATGACCACTCATCACAGCTATTCATCAAGAAAGGGTAAAACAACCAAGTGAAAGTGTATGATCGGCCATAGAGATGGTGATGATGGAATGAAAAAACCAAGGCTCATCTAGCAAAAACAAGCTGATAAAAATGGCAGTCACAAGAGGTAAAGTGAGAATGGTTTCATTTGTACACAATCTTGTAACATGGGAAACTATGCTTGAGGATACTTGAAGGTGGTTTCATTTTTTCACAATCTTGAAACATGAGAAAAAATTGTGCTTGGATTTGGTTTCATTTTTACACAAGCATGAAACGGAGACAAACTATGCTTGAGATTAGTTACATTTTTACACAAGCTTGAAATAAAGAAAAAATGTGCTTGAGATTAGTTTCATTTTTACACAAGCTTGAAAAAAAAGGAAAAATATTCTTGAGATTAGTTTGCATTCCCCCAACATGATGACTCAATTCGTGGTACATGCCCCCCAAGCTTCATTTCATTCACCTAAGTAGACTACTAGTTACTAACAGGTTGATGGAATGAAGGTTCATTTACGAGATCAAGTGAAAGACTCCACTAGGAATTTACTAGATCTAATCAAAGACTCAAATTGGAAGGGGATTTGTTTCATTTTCTAATGAGCTTGACATAGGAAAAGAACCATGCTCATGATACCTTGTTTCATTTTTTAATGAGCTGGACACAAGTAAATGAACTCTACTCTAAAAAACATTGATTCATTTTTTAATCAGCTTGACACAACAAAAGGAACTGTGCTCCAAAAAACCTGGATTCATTTTTTAAGGAGCTTGACACAAGAAAAGGAACTGTGCTCCAAAAAACCTTGATTAATTTTTTAAGGATATTGACACAAGACAAGGAACTCTGCTCCAAAAAACATTGATTCATTTTTTAACGAGCTTGACACAGGAAAATAACCATGCTCATGATACCTTGTTTCATTTTTAATGAGCTTTACACAAGTAAAGGAAATCCGCTCCGAAAACTTTGATTCATTTTTTAACGAGCTTAACACAAGAAAAGGAATTGTGCTCCAAAAACCTTGATTCATTTTTTAATGAGCTTGACACAAGAAAAGGAATCGTGCTCCAAAAAACCTTGATTCATTTTTTAAGGAGCTTGACACAAGGTAAGGAACTCTACTCCTACACTTTGTTTAACTTTTTAAGGAGCTTGACCCAAGAAAAGGAATTGTGCTCGAGGAACCTTGATTCATGGTCCATAAGAGGCCATGGCTTCCAAGAGGTTCTCATCAAATTGGAGAATAATGCTCTGGAAGGGATCCATGTCAAGGGATATGATGGAAATATCAAGCTCCAATGCCCCCAATACATGATGCACTATATCACTGACTATATCATCAATAGACATAGGCATGTAATAGGTTGCCACATAATTAACCTGTGGTGGGGAAGATACTACCTGCATATAAGGACCATTTAGGCATGTTGGGCAATTTGGAGTCAAAGTCGAACCAACGAATGAAAGTTGATCAATAGTCACAATTCTTCCTTCATGTGGGAAACATATGACACAAAAGGGAGAAGAAACAAGACCTACCATGACATAAATATAGTCATGGACAAGAAGAAAATTAAAATCCAAAGGGCCTTAGACAACCATTAAATCAATATAGACGATCTTTCCTCCCAAATTAATAGGAAACTTAGGAAGGATCCCTAATGGTTGACTAGTTCCTCTGCTAAAATCCAACAGATTCTAGGTAACAGGCACAAGTTGCAGAGAACCTAAAACTTGCCAAGTATTTGAGAACATAATACTAACTGACACGCCTTCATCTACGATTGTGCTAGGTATAGGTATATTATAATCATGTACTATGATCTGAAAGGGCACATAATAAGGAAGATGATATCCTACCAGTCGACTCCAATCAAAGGAAGTGACCATACTACTTGGAGGGGGTGCCATGGAAATGGGAGAAATGCACCCTTGAGATATGGGGATGGTAGGATCACCCCCCTGTACCATGGGAATGGGAGGATTACCCCCCAATTCATTAGGGTCTAAAGAAACAAGAAGAACCTAAGCGATATGAAGTTCACTCTCTATGAGAAAGGTACGATCAACTGAAGGTGTAATTGAGTCAACCCTTTTCTCAACCAATGGTTGGTTAGGAAGGGGCTCATGGGATGCACATTTAGAGAGAGTGGGATTGACTATAGATGAATTATGATCAATCACTTGGTCAACTAATGGAGGATTAGGAGAAATATTTTGATAACCAATCGGAAGATGAGGCTGAGAAGCTGCAATATTTTGCAACACTTTTGAGGCTTCATCCATACAAGGACAAAGGTGAACAGGATGATTCCCTTCACATAACTTACAGGGAAATTTGACTTTACACTTTTTCCCGTGGACCTTAATATCACTAGTTGAGGGTTTGTCACCAACATGATCTCCAGGGGCTAATGACGAAGGTTGACATGAGCCTATAGACCACACTTCTAATACCTTGGGAATACCAGGAAAATATCTATAAGGTGATCATCCTTATAAAGCATGCAAGGGAATTTATCTTTGTGGGTACGATTGTAAGGCTTCTCCATACTAGTTGCATCCATAGCAATGGCTAATTGGTTGCCCCCCTACTTATTTTTCTTCTTCTTAATCTTCCTTTTCTTCTTCTTCATATCCACCTAGTTAATAACTTGCAGGATTTCATCAAACGAAGAGGAAGAAGAGGAAGAAGATCAAGCAGGAGAAGAAGGAAAGGAGTCAACCTTAGGATCAACTAGAGGTTGATATTGTTCAGGTGGAGGAGAACCCGGTTGAGAAGCAGTTTGGACATTCGCAACCATGGGGGTCAAAAATAACCAAACTAGCAAACCAATGGTAAATTTAGGGAGGGACAACATTGCCATATAAGGAGCACCAATATTTCGAAAAGAAGGAAAAGGACCAAGAGTCCTGTCAGAGGGGTTTCCTTAATTGGTGGACTCAAGAAATGTTGCCATTAGTCTCAACCTCAGATATATTAATGAGTATTTCCACAGGAAGGAGGTTGTTCCGCGGTCAATTAATTTATTTTAGAAATTAAATACAGAAACAAAAGAAAGGGGTAACTAGGAAAAAGGGTTTACAAAGAAATCATGAACTGCAATATACACCTTGGCAAACCAAGGACTTAACTTACAACATCTAATCTCCATGAATGGTATATTTAGTGTATCACGATATACAAGTCAGTATACTCAATTACCTATGGATGGATAGCAACCTATAGGGGACTCCCAAAATATACTCGAAGGTACATAACTATTCGATGAGAGCATTCCCATATACTTTTCATGTGTGGAGAATGATCTTATACACTTCCATACGTGGAACAATATTTCATCCCTGGGATGCAACACTGGAAAGTAATAACAGCTCCTATGTTTAACGATGTCGAAACACGTCTCTAGCCTAGAACTCTAGATGTTTGTGTTAATGTTACAAATTCTCCTTAGGTTAATTGAGATAAATTTTAAAGTTGATATTGAATTATGTTTTAGTTTCAAGGCTGAAAAATTGATGTCACATGAACACACCAACAATGCAACTAATATGAAAAAATGAGCCTTTTCATTTCAATGAAACCTATCTAGTGTAGGGAATAAGTGCAAACATTGATGCAACAATCAGGTATGCAACCAACAATAGCTTCCTAACTAGATCTTTCAATTCCACAATTCCAATGCAACGATAAAAAAGTAAATGAGTTTTAATTTAGTAAAATTCACCTACATGAATATTTTCTCTTAAAATGGATGAAGATACACTTATCGGCTTTCAACACCGTGCAATGTAATCTATGCTCAATGACAATCTCCAAAACAACTTTCTAGTGCAATGTAATCTAATGCAATTTGCAGTATTGATCAATTTTGAGATGAAGGCTTAACAAATGAAAATGCAATTTCTTTCTACTTTCCAAAAGAACTAAAAATGCTTATCGGACAACAAATCAGTAACACATGCAAGCAGAAAAACAGTAAACTCGATTACCCAAAGAACTAAAGTTTCAACAAAAGTTAATTTTCACTACTTAAACATGGAATATACTTTTACAAACCACAAAGAATCCAACAACAATAACTCAAATTTCTATGCAAACAAAGCAGGAGAAAAAACTTTAGAGATCAAGACATTCTAGATATTTTGTCATAAACCCCAAAAAATATAGTTTTTTGGACCAGTGTTACTTTAATGGTCAAAACCACGCTGACAGGGTCTCCAGCACTACTGTAAGCAAAAAAAGCAGTGCTCGCAATGCTCTATTTTGTATAAAAAAATGTTATGGGCGAGATTATCTTAGGAAAAAACAAACAAAGTTGAATAGAGACCTAGATTTGACACTCTAAACCACACACCACATAGAATGTGGAGCCATAATCAATCAAAGATATGGATCACTAAGAGATTGGTAAAACTTTTCAAAAGAGACCAAAGACAAAGGAGGCTTGAAGGGTTATGTACTCCTCAGTGGATTCGCCATTTTTTGTGTAGGCAATCCTTTCTGCGGACCAAAACGATTCCTCTAGTCCTATGGGAGGATCTAGCAACAAACGAAGACAAATATATGTAAACTTTCCTAGTTTGCACCAAAAAACAAAAAGGAGGATAGATGACCTGCCTCACTCTGATGCTAACATCTGTTGGTGTCATCCTTGATTCCTTCACTTCCAAGCTCAACCTCCTCTCCACTATTATGAATGAATACCTACAAGGAAGATCATGTGGATACAACAAATGCATACATAGCAAAATTCATTCCAATATAAACCATGTAACATATCAAGGAGTATTACACTAAATGAGCAATCTTGACACATTTATGGAAAGAAAACACATAATGTACTATTAATAGATGGTAAAGGGAGAATTACAATCACTTAATCCTTGATGTTGGAAGCCTCCTTTAGGTGAGTTTCCAAGTCCTAGCTTTAACCTTCAAGAACTCCTTTCTCCTTAGTAAAATGGACAACAATTGGGCATAGGTCAACACTAGGAAGGAAACCAATCATAAGTTAACCATTAGTGGATAGTAGGGATCTCAATTATAGGGAAAGAGAGGGAGTTGAGGATCCATGAAAGGAGGGAGGAGTTCCACATCTCAAGGGAGAGATGATTCCATGGGAGTAGGATCTAGGGCCAATAATGGGAGGTCTTGCTCCAATCCTCATCTACATGAAACCACATTGTCGTTCTCGAGCTTTCTAGTAGGGGAAGCTTCTCCTCCATTTTGGGAAAAACTACCTGAAAAGGACCAGCATGGATTTTCCTAGTAAAAGTAGTGCTGGCAGCATTAGTCACTAGTTATGAAAAAGGTTACCAGCATGGATTTTCTTGATAAAAGTAGCGTTGGTCTTGAAAAACATGGTTTTTGACAAGCTCTTCAGAAAGCTTTCAAGGAAATTTTTCTTCCTTTTCTTCAAGGATGTTCCAAACATATTTCATGGTGAATACATTGTTTGCAACAACTTTCATCACTTTACGACAGTTGCGACATTGACGACACAAAGTGCGTCACTTCAGGATACGAGACTGGGAGTGTGACAAAATATTGTATAAAAATTATATAGTGCACAGTTGGAACTAGGCCTAGGAATCCTTTGTGCAATTCCAGAGTCCAAGGTTGAGGCCTTGAGCTCCATAAATGTGCAGTGCATACCAGGAAAATGAGATCTGGGCCAAGGAATCCTAGATCTGCCCAAGGGGAGTGTGAAATCAAACAGATCTAAAGAATAGTGTTATAGTGGGTGTAGATCTAAGTGAATGATGATGCATGCAAGTGAAAAAAGTGCAAGAATCAATCAAACTAAAGGAAAACGAAGCATGTGGAGAGAGTCACTGCAACAGCAATCATTAGTGCAAAATTTGGGTAATGCATATGACACTTGGGAAAGGATATGAAAAACTTTAAAAAACACTTATAAAAGCTAAAACAAGTTAAAATTCCAGTGGTCATTGAATAAAACTTGTGAAATAGCACTCTCATGAGCTAAACAAAACAAGCAATAGAAAAAGTAGAAAAAGACTAGAAAAGTAAGACTTACCTGAAAAAACAAACAATGATCACACCGATGGTTCCTTAATCTCCTCGAGAATGCCAGAGATCCAAGACCGAATGTGCAAATGAGTTATGGTAGTGTTGATTAAATATATTTGGTCAATTTAGGGTTTATGACGTGAAGGTCGAAAATCAAGGAAAAGGCGACACTTGGTGGCAGTTTCCAAAATAACTCAAGTGTCTCCTTTGGACTACTAAAAATAGGTCCCTATTTTTTAGGGATGATTTTTTCCTTTTTTCCTTTTTTCAGGAAAAATTGTAATGCATTTCTTAGAGAGATTTCACAATTCTGGGAAGGACTGAGCAACCCACTAGCTCATGCACTAAGTAGCTTCTGAGCAAGAAGCTTCTACACAGTTTTTGGGTTGAGTGGCTCTGGGCTGCCTCTCATGATTTGCACAGTTCCCCAGTTTAAGGTTGGTTTTCAATTGGCTCTACACAGTTTTGTAGTTGAAGGGTCATTGTCAGCTTGGACTTCGCAATTCTCGAGAGCAAGGTTGGTTTCCATCAAGGATTGCGCAGTACATTAAGGCAAACCCCGTACTAGGTGAAAACCAAGTCGAGAGATCGGCTTGTGGGTTTGACAGTGAACCAAGTGGAAAATAGAAAACATTATCCCAAGGATGAAGCTCAACCAAAGCACAAGTACCTAGGTTAGTGCAGGATGAGTTAAAACGAAGCATAGGCAAAATTCTGGAGGGTGGTTGTAGCTACTACAACATTAGTGACACACTAGAAGAACTCAATCTCTCTTTATGGACCTTGTCTCATGTAAAGTGAGTCAAACTCTTTTGGAAGTATTGTTCAATTCTTTAATTGTCATGGATTCTTCCTGATCTGAAATTAATCTAAGACCAACAATTAAGGTATTACAGACTCATGTGCATGGATGTGCCTATGTTATTTTATGCAACGGATCAATAAGATTTCGAAATACATTGACATTGAAGAAATTTAGAGAAAACATAACAGGAAAACATGTAAACACGACAAGTTTAATAAGGATTTCACCCAATACTCCTGGGCTACGTCTCCTAGTCCATCCTTCAATGGTGGCCTCTCTATTATGTTTTCAAAAGCTGAGTTTTTACAATAGTGAGTTCAATTTGAGTCTCACACAGCAGATATGAATCAGCAAGATTGTACTTGGATCCCCCAAGTCTCTAGAGCACACAGACTCTACTTACTGAAACTCGACCTCTATTGGTCACAGTAGTATGACCCCAATCTAAGACTCATACATGACAGGAATATACAGAGGAGTTCGATTGAACCTATCAAGCCTTCTCTGGAGTTCACAGACTCTCTGACTCTCTTTGGCTCTGTCTGGCTCAATGTTGCCTTTGCTCCTGTAGGTCAGCTTGGCTTCTTCTCTCTGCTCTTAGCTAACTCTCTTTCCTACTTTTCTACTTGCTTGCTCTATCTCTGTCAATTCGTGGCTTTAAAACCATCAGCTTCCTGACTGTTCGTTTCCGCTTCTCGGCTTTCTAGTTTCCCTGCCTCTGTCCATATGAATCCCTCTATTCGGCGTAATCATCACTGTATAACACCTCACAGGGAGGTGGCCACCTATTCTGTAATGGATGAGTGTGTCAGGTTCACTGGAAATGTTTAAACGACTATTTTTTCCGTTAACTCCAAGAATGCCCGCGAAATATGAATCTCCACCAACGCATCATCCATATCAGACTTAAAATCTTATATAACTCTTCCTATTTACCCCGTCGAATCTGGTCATCCATCGGAACTGTCCCTGTCATCGATCTAGGGGTCCCAGATTCTACGATCATCGCTCATATCGGGCGGCTAAGTAGCATGATGGTTACCCATCCGATGTGAGCGGTTTTCTCTCTCTTCCGTCGGGCACGTGGCAATTGATGTGTGGCATCAAGCAAGACTTGGTTGAAACCACTTACTACCTCGAGCCCTTCTATTATCATGCCGATTTTGTGGAATCCTGCTCTGTCGAAACTGAATTAATTACTTTTCTGCATTTCATAATATTTCAGGTCTGTGCGCTCGGGGCTTATCCTTATTTGAGGGGTTTGCCTACGATATGTGATTAGTGACTTGTCGCTAATCGCATATCAGAAACTATCCCCATTTCTCGAATTAACCTCTGGTTTTTCCAATTTGCGTCAGCGCGCATTACCATGGGCCAACGGTCTATGTGCTCGACCGAGGGTCCTCGTTGCTCTGCACTGATCACAAATTGCCATTGTCATGAGGATATCTATGATATGCTTCATCTTTATAAGATTTTGAAACTCTCGCATAATTTTTAAGAATTCACGAAAACTTAGAGAGTGTTCTAGGATCCAATTCAGATCACGGCCTTCCCACTGAAAAAGCTTTTGGACCACCAAAAGTTGGTTTTTAAGCAATCAAGTGAGGGTATAAATTCCTCGCTTGTCTAATTTCTATCCATCTTGCACTTCTTGGTTTTGAACCTTTGATCCCAATCCTGAGGTACTCAATATCCCCTCTGTGCGTTGTCCTTACCTTCCAGTCCAGAACTATATCTTCATGCAATCCATTGAGATATTCAGGTAACAGATCATCAATGGAAGGCAATTGGTTCTGCTCTTCGGGATCTTCAACCAATGAAGGTTCAAACAATCTCAAGCGTTTTGCATTAACTATGAAATAGATGTGCTTGTAAGCTGGCAAATCAAGGTGAAAAGCATTTTCACCAATTTTCTCAAGTATCCTGAAAGGTCCATACCTTATTGGCTTCAGCTCCTTCACTTTGCATTTTGTCTTTGCTAATATACTGCCAGACTTGATCACCAACTTGGAAACTATGCTCAATTCAATGTTTATCATGCCTTGCCTTGTACTTGGCTTCGCTCTTGTCTAGTTGTTCCTGTACTGCCTAGTGAATCTCTTGGATTTGTTCAATGAACTTGGTTGCCTTGTCCACATCACTATGTCCATCAACCATTATGTCTTTACCAAAGACAAAATCCAAGGGAGACCTTGGTGTGAAACCAAAACAGGTCTCAAAAGGAGATCTTTGTGTAGAAGAATGTTTAGCTCGGTTGTAAACATGTTGCACATAGCATATGTGTTCATCCCAAAGCTTTGGATGCTTGTTGCAATAGCCTCTGAGCAACTGGATCACTGTCCTATTGACCACTTCTATTTGGCCAACTCTTTGTGGATGAAAGGTTGTGCTCTTCTTCAATCTGGTGTCCATCAATTCCCACAGACTTGACCAAAATTTCCCAACAAATCGAGAATCTCGATCGGATACAATGGAAGTGGGTAATCCAAAATGAACCCATACATGCTAAAAGAAAAACTTTTCAGTTTGTTTAGCTGTAATCTGTTTGTTACAAGGTATTAAAATACACATTTTGCTAAACCTATCCATAATAACATATAAATAGTTATGACCCTTTCTAGATTTAGGAAGTCCCCCAACAAATTCCATGGAAACACTTTCCCAAGGATGAGAATGAATGGTAGTGGAGTGTAGAAGCCTAGTTTTCTATTGCTTGGCTTGATTTTAGCACGCATGGTACACCCTCTTACATATCTAGAAATTGTTTCATGCATTTTTGGCCAATAACAAAATCTTTGCAGCTATGGAACTATTTTACTTACACCAAAGTGACCTGATATTAGAGAAGTTTGTGCTTCTCAAATTATCTTTACTCTTTTAGTTTGAGGAATGCATAACTTTCCAAAATGATATAACAATTGGTCCTTAACATGATAATCCAATTCTTCTACTTGTTTTCTGTGACTTAAAGATGCATATACATCTTTAAAATCTATATCTTGAGCATATTGTTTAATGTAGCTTTCATGCAATACTGAATTAGGCTTAAGTATAGTGGATGCATTTATGATCGATCTGGACAACATATCTGCAACTTTATTGTGTATGCCCTTTTTATATCTGATGACAAGATGAAACTGTTGTAGAAAACCCATCCACCTATAGTGTCTTGATTGCTACAACTTAGTTTGTGAGTGTAAATATTGAAGTGGTTGGTGATCAGTGTGTATAGCTGTCTCTTTTCCCATTAGGTAATGTTTCCACTTTTTCACACTCTGTACTAATGCATACAATTCCTTATTATATGTGGGATAATTAACTATTGTAGAATTAAATGTCTCATTATGATAACATATGGGTTCAACGTGCTACATCAACACTTTTCCCATGGCATAGTCACTGGAATCAGTTTTAACCTCAAATGTTCTTTGAAGATTAGGCAATGCTAGTACTGTTGTTGTACTAATATTTTATTTTAAGGTGTCGAAGGCTTTCTATTGTTTGCCTCCCCACTGAAACACCTTCTTCAATCCGTTTAAAGCATGTAAGGGAGCTGCAATCAAGGAAAAGTAAGAAATAAACTTTCTCCAATATTGTGCTACTCCTAGGAAGCTTCTAACTTCAATAGCAGATTTGGGTTTAGGCCAGTTTACAATGACGGCAACCTTAGGGAATCTATCTTTAATTCACCACCCCCTACAATATGACCCAAATAATTCAAAGATGTTTTTCCAAATTCACATTTTGAGAGCTTAACATAAAGATTTTCTTTTTTCAAAACATCTAGAGTTTGCTTTACATGCTTCAATTGTTCTTCCCATGTTTTACTAAATATATGAATGTCATCTAAATATACAATGACAAAATCATCAATAAAAGGCCTGAGTACATCATTCATTATGTTCATGAAAGTAGCAGGAGCATTAGTTAAGCCAAAAGGCATAACCAACCACTCATACAATCCCTGCTTTGTTTTCAAAGCAATCTTCCATGCATCTTGCTCTGCAACTCTGACCTGATGGTAGCCATTATGCAAGTCCAACTTGGAAAAGTAAACAGCTTCTTTCAACTGATCTAATAGATCATCTATGCGAGGAATGGGATAACAATTTTTTATTGTTATCTTATTTTGTGCTCGGTAATCAATGCACATTCTCCATGAGCCATATTTCTTTGTCACCAAGACAATTGGAGATCCACATGGTGATGTGTTAGGTCTTATGAACCCTTTCTTGAGCAGCTCTTGTACCTGCTTCTTGATTTATGCATTCTCTAAAGAGGACAACCTGTACATTCCGATGTTAGGCAATGGAGCATCTTGCTGCAAATTAATATCATGTACTATTTCCTCTTTGGGTGGCAAACCTTTAGGTTCTTGAAATAGTATATCATATTCTAAAACAACTTTTTGTAAATCAGCTTGTTGTTTAGCATTACAGCCCTCAAATGCATTGGTTTTATCAGGCTTATTTTCCTTTACAACCATTAGTAAAAGTTTTTTGCATGAATTTACAATTCTTTTCATCTGCCCTGAGTTTATGAGAGTATAATTATCCTTGAGTTTATGAGCTCTTACAATATATTCAATTCCATCTTTAATGAGCTGATACTTGTTTTTTGCCCTATATAAAATAGCTTTCTATCATACAAGTAAGGACTTCCTAAAAAAATTCCACATATATCTAAGGGAACAATATCTAACTCAACCTCATCTACAAATGTTTACCTAAAAGAAAACCTAAGTTTACATTGTCTAGTCACTTGTAGCTTTGCTTTCTCACATAACCAACCTAATGGATATGGTTTCTTGTGAGGTTTGGTTAGTAATCCCAACTTCTTTACAATTGCTTCAGAAATTAAATTTACTTGTAAGCCACTATCAAACAAAGTATCAATCTTTTGATGCTTGGAAATAACTCTAATATGAAAAAGCTCATGTATTTTCCTCTCATTTTCTTCATTATCAGTAGATTGTGCAGAATTACTAGTAGATGCTTCAAAATTGTTACCTTTTATAATTGTGGTTGTGATTGTTGTTTCATCCCCTGAGTCTGACCCCAAATATTTTTGAATAGCTGCAGCAGTCTTCTTCTTTTTGCCATCGTACTTCTTGGGTTTCAGCTCTAGAAGCATAATCCAGTAGTGTTCATCATCATGCCCATCCTTCTTGTGGTGAGTGCACAAAGGTTTGGTATTTTGTACAGCATTTGCCTTCCTCTCTTTCCATTTCTGCTTTCTCTTTTCCTTATTCTTGCTTGTAGTGGTTTTGATGATCTCCAAACTTCTAGGTTCGCATTCTTGCCTCTAGCCTCTAGATGTGTAGCCTAAACAGATACCTCATCTATGCTAGTGGGATTAAACATGAGAATGGTATGCTTTAAATAGTTGTGTTGACCACCTATATACTTCAGCAAAGTTTCAAGTGAGTCTAAAGAGATTCCTAGAATCAAAGCTCTTTTCCTAAATTCTTGGGTGTAACTTTGTACACTTTTCCCTTTTAATTGTTAAAGAGTTTGCCAACTCATCATGGCTTGCTGCATATAAGCTAGAGTATAGAACTGTTTTTAAATTACAGAAACAAATTCACTCTAGACAGAAAGAATTTTACCATGCTTCTTCATGTCAACTTGTGTCCTTCCTTCCCACCATACCAAGGTAGTGCCTCCAAGGTGTAGGCTGGCCAGCTGAATCTTACTATTGTCTGAATCAATGCTCTACACCCTGCGATACACATCAATCTATCTAATCCAATTATCCAGCTTCTCTGCATTCAACTCTCCATCATATATTGGTAAATCAAATTTAACATCTAATTTAATCAAAGATGTCTTCTTTTTATTTTCGAGGCTATCAGGAGGTGTGGGAAGCTCTTCTTCTTTCCCTTTGCCTTTAGAATGGTCATGGAGGAGAGATTCTTCTTATCCTTTATCTCGTTTGGAGTTTGATGAATCTTCCTCTCTACCTTTCTTAAATTCTCTATACATTTCCTCTACCATGGATCTCATGGTCATGAAACTATCCATGAACTGAGGGTCTGATTCCAAGGGACTTTCTTTGGCCATTTTCCTCTTAGGATATACTCTTCCAATTTCTGGGTTAGTTTCAACCAACTCTCCTCCTAATTTAATCTTTGATCTAGTTAGCATTTAACAAAAAAAATCCAGCACAAGTTTGTCTAACCTTAGTAACCTATACCTCTAATACCACTTGATCTGAAATTGATCTAGGACAAACAATTAAGGTATTACAAACTCATGTGCATGGCCTATGTTATTGTATGTAACGGATCGATAAGATTAAAAAATACATAGACACCGAAGCAGTTTAGAGAAAACATAATAGGCAAACATGTAAACTCAAGTTTAATAAGGAGTTCAACCAATACTCCTGGGCTACATCTCCTGGTCCAGCATTTAGTGGTGGTCTCTCTATTATGTTTTCAAAAGCAGAGTTTTTACAACAATGAGCTCAATTTGAGTCTCACGCAATAGATATGAAATAGCAAGATTGTACTTAAATCCCCCAAGTCTCTGGAGTACACAGACTCTACTTACTGAAACTCGGCCTTTATTGGTCACAGTAGTATGAGCCCAATCTGAGACTCATACATGACAGGCAATACAAAGGAGTACACTTGAACCTCTCAAGCCTTCTCTAGAGTTCACAGACTCTCTGACTCTCTCTGGCTCTGTCTGGCTCGATGCTACCTTTGCTTCTGTAGGTCAGCTCATCTTCTTCTCTCTGCTCTTAACTAACTCTCTTTCCTGCTTTTCTGCTTGCTTGCTCTGTCTCTGTCAATTCGTGGCTTTAAAGCCATCAGCTTCTTGACTGTTCATTTCCACTTCTCAGCTTTCTAGTTTCTCTGCCTCTGTTCATCTGAATCGCTCTGTTCGACATAATCATCACTTTATAATGCCTCACAGGGAGGTGGCCACCTATTCTGTAACGGATGAGTGTGTTAGGTTCACTGGAAATGTTTGAATGACCATTTTGTCCATTAACTCCAAGAATGATCACGAAATACGAATCTCCGCCAATGCATCATCCATATCAGACTTCAAATATTATATAACTCTCCCTGTTTACCCCATAGAATCCGATCATCCATCGGAACGCGTCTCCATCATCGATCTGTGGGTCCCAAATCCTACGGTCATCGCTCATATCGAGTGGCTAAGTAGCACGATGGTTACCCATCCGATGTAAGCGGTTTTCTCTCTCTTTCGCTAGACGCGTGGAAATCGATGTGTGGCATCGGGCGAGACTCGATTAAAACTGCTTACTGCATCGAGCCCTTCCGATATCCTGTCGGTTTTGTGGAATCTTGCTCCGTCGGAACTGAATTAATTACTTTTCATCATTTCATAATATTTTAGGTCCGGGCACTCGAGGTTTATCCTTCTTTGAGGGGCTTTCTTTGCGATATGCAATTAGCAACAATCGCATATCAGAAACTGCCCCCGTTTCTCGAATTAACCTTTGGTTTTGCCAATTTGCGCCAGTGCACACTACCATGGGCCAATGATCTGCGCGCTTGACCAAGGGTCCTCATTGCTCCGCACTGATCACAAATTTCCATTGTCACAAGGATATCTTTGATAATCTTGACCTTTATAAGATTTTGAAACTTTGGCATAATTTTTAAGAATTCACGAAAACTTAGAGAGTGTTCTAGGATCCAATTCAGATCACTTCCCTAGCTTGAGTTAGAGATATAGTCCCAACCATTCTCTCTATCAACAGCACACATACTAAGCCAAGTAAAAATGAGTTGTTTTGATTGGGGATGAGGGGTATATTGATTCACAAGTAATATAGATTGTCGTAGTTTTAGTTTCATCTCTAGTGTTGCTCTGCTACTAGTAGGCCTGGACAGTACCCCAACGGAGTCACTTTAGGAACACAAGTATTGCTCCGCTCCCAATGAGCCTAGATAGCACCTTGGTAGAGTTACTTGCTTTACCTCTCTTTGCATGAAGCCTTTCTCTTATTTTGCCTTTATTTTATTTTTTCATTTCATTTTTCATTTTTCAAAGAACTGTGCATAAGAACGTATTTATTTCATGAGGCGGAAGAGGGATCCTGACTTATTGAAAGCAGAAGAGGTTTTCCCTTCAAAGAAGGATGCTTATATATACCTCTAACATACTTGCTAAGGTTTTCCCCTTCTCCGTACTCTACTTGAATGAGTTGAAAAGGGTTAACCAAATATAAAAAACTGATTAGAGTAGGTGGTACTAGTTAAGAGTGCAAGCACCATGATTTCACCATGATTCTCTCTAAAAGGAACATATTTTCCATCAGGGCATCATCAACTATAATAAATACAAGATTCTCATAAACAGAGGGATATATAACCAAGTTTTGATAGCTCCATAAGTCCTCTTAGGTTCCACCCTGCTTGTCTAAGAAGCCAAACAAGGTTTCATGCAGGAACTAACCTACGGGCACGAGAAAACAAGCAAACTTGGAAAGAAGCAAGAAAAAGAAAAATAGAGTAAGAAAAACAAAACAAGAAATAAAACACTACTCCTACTCCTAAAATAAGTAGAGCATGGGCCAACTCACTTGAAGTGATATTCCCAATGCAATCATCCACGCATTGGTTGACCCATGTAGGCGAGAGCACGATTGACAAGAAATATATTCAAGAAAATGAACAGACAAGAAATATGAAATAATGCAAACCAAATCATTAAAATTTTGAATGCATCCATAGAAAAGAAAAGATTGAAATCATATGAAAGTCACTATGTAGATGTATCATGGTGTTGTTTCACATTTCGCATGGAAGACAAGCATGTACACACCTTCGATCTGGGAAAATGAGAAAATATGAATAAATAATAAAACTTGCGTTTTGCAATAGTGCTTGCTACATATGACTCCTCCAATGCATTAGCAATAGGATCATGTGATTCTGGTGGAGGATGAGAAAATTGTGAATTAGATTGATTTTCAATGTGGACAAGAGAGTGATGAGGAGCCTGGGGAGATTCAATAGATTTTTGATCGGAAGTGGAACTAACCTCAAGGCTATGATAACCTTTTAGCTCGAACTGAAGTGCCTCAATAGCTTAAGGAGTTTCCACTTCATTAGAATGTGGATCATCAAAGACCGGTTTCTTAGAAAAATAAATAGTAGTTGAATTAGGATCATGATCAAATGAATGAGTGAAAAGATCATGACAGCCATGATCAGAAATTTCAACATGGACAATGCCATCCTCATGATCTGATGAATTATAAAGAGGGAGCGATGAAAAACAAGAATTTTCACCCTATAATTTTCTAAAAATGTAAGATGAGAGATTGGTTGGATTCGGGAAAATAGATTTATCCTCCCCGCAATCAAATGAAAGACAGACACCCCACGTGTTATGTGAATTATCCAAAGTGGAAACATCCAGAGTTGAATTTTCACAAGATGGAACATAAATGGCAGAATCGTGAAAGATGTAAGGATAAAGCAGAAGAGGTGCAGACAAAAGGAGGTCATCCTTCATCATAGATTTTTTTTTCGACTCCCACACATACTCAACAAAAATGATAGTGCAGGTTGGTTGTTCAACACCAACTATGTCCAAAACTTGATCCTCATGAACATCACATGTGGAATCTAGAACGGATGAACAAAACACACCAAAATCTAGAGGACCAAAGGAACCAATGGATAGAGGTTGAGAAGATAAGACCATATGACAACCATTAGGCTTGCAATCAAAAACTATGTAGAAATCCTCAACAGGTGGGGTAGGATGAGATGGTGTCTGTTCTTCTCCCACCTCATCCTACGGAGCTAGAGTTGTTTGATGAGAAGGGGACAGAGGGTCACATGGGACAGCAACCTTTTACATCTCATATGAAGAATCTCTACCACCGAGGTATGTTGGGAGAGATTTGGAAGTTTCTAATTCATGTTGATTCTTAGAGATGTGAACAAGATATTGAAATCTTCCTTCCAAAAATTTCCAGTCAACTTCATCTTCAGGAAATTGAAAACAGTAATGAAGAAAATGATCATAAAAGTGCTCAAGTGATTCGTTAAGTGCTTTTTGAAAAAAAAAAATTTGATGAAGTGCATTACGGTCATAAAGAATGAAAGAACGGCATAATTCTCTGAACATGTGATCAAAAGAGTGTATAGAGGTTGTGGGCAATGAGTGACACCATTTATTTGCATGCCCTTCGAACGTGAAAATGAAAAACCCATAGGCAATGTCATCCGAGGGGACATCACATCTATCAGAGAAGCCCAAAAGGAAATTGTGTGCCTAAATAGGGGCGTTCAATTATCGCTAATGAATTTTTATTTTGAAAAGTCCTATACAACATCCGGTGACACATCGAAATCAACAGTGTGATAAAAAAATGTCGGGGTTGTGATTAAGATATAAGTCATGAATGATGTGAAGAAATTGAAAACAGATTTCAAGGGCTTGGCTTGTCATCTGGACCTCCGTCTAGCTCCATAAATGTTGATGGTGTTGTACCCACAAATATTCAAGGGGATTTTCGGTAAGAAGTCCCAACTAGACCGCAGACTGTTTAGAGTAATAGTCCCAGTAGTGGATGGTAATGTAGTGCCTTGACCGTGGTAGCACGCAAATATAATTATGACGACTTTGGGTGGAAAAAAGTGTGTGACCTTGCGGCGAGCCAAGTATGATGTAGGGGGGTTCTAACAAATAGAGGGGAAAAGGAAGTGTGCCCCTTAGAATCATGTAAAAGTGCGCATCCTAAAAGGAACACACGAGTGGAATGACATCACAAGATAAAATGCGGAATAGTCCACAAATTAAAGTGACGGGTTAATCCAACAACACTTATTGAACAAGATTCATACAATTTCATACAAAATAGTTCATAAGAAAATGTGTAAGTTAAACAACATACATTACTAAAGCAACCAAAATAGTCCAACTACAATAACAACATATGCATAAAAGCGTGTTGGCTCTGTTATTATTATTATAAGTGAAAGTTCCATCCATACATACACCATTGACAACCACTAGCCCCAGTAGTGGAATATTACAGTCAAGAACACCTGCTCCTTCAAATGTGTGTACTCGCTCTACGCTGTGGAGAAGCCAAGGCTCATCACAATACTCCCAAACCTTTCTTAATCCTAAGCATAGCCAAAATCTTGGCTTCGAAAATCCACTTCTATGAGTTATGAGGTTCTATTTATAACAAAGGGTGGAGTGACCCTTTACATTCCCCTTTGTGACTCTTTGGCTACCCTCATGGCTCTTCAACTCCTTTAAAAATAACTCATTACATTACATAGTGATTGTTCACATTCCACTAATGACATTTGGAATTTCACTTACAGCATATTGACAGATAATATTACATTTTCCACATGTACCCATGTGAGACAAAATAGGTTGGAGACAGACTAACAAGACAAAACACTATGACTCTGAAGTTTGGAGAAATATCAATTTGGAAACCTCCACTTGATGCTTCTCAGTCACACACAGATGCCAAGCTTGGTACTGGGCAATTATGTCCCCAAACTGCTTGATGGTGTTTTTTTGATAGTGGAATCTTGCCTCCATAGCTTTTGGGTATATGGTCTTTAAGCCTATGTCCAACTCATCCTGAAGCATGTGTAGCATGGTATTGACCATGATAGGACCACCAATGTACTTCTACATGTTTTGTGCGCTCAGCTCCAAGTCATCCCTAGTAGCCTCTCACCTTAGTTGCTTCATGTACTTGTCAATCTTTAGCCGAACTTGGTTCTTGTGCTTAGCTCTGGTGAGGGAACCGATTAACAAGATATTGTTTATTCTCACCATGACATCCAAACTCTTATACAACTATGCATATGAAGCTTGTATGTTGCTCATGAACGGGGCAAGCTACTCATAGTTCTAGATCAACATCCAGACCTTTTCTTTGTCTAGCTCTGCCTGTGGCTTCATCATCTTTGACAAGTGAAGCAAGGCCCCTTTGTACTTCATTTTCCACTTTTGCACATGGGCAATGGTAGCATGTATGTTACTGAGAGTTTGAACAAACTCTTTGCTTTGATGTTGTAAGCCATGCACACAGACAACTTCTTTAGGCACGGTGATGAATTTGTCATAGAGCTTCTACATGGTAGTCTCAAGTGTTGATATGTCATTAAGTATTTCTTTCATCTTTGTCATTACGGAAATTATGTTATGCTCTTTGTATTCTTCTTCCTCTTGCCTGACCTCCTTCAAGTTCTTTTCCATTTGTTCATTCTCAGCTAACAGGAACTTAACATTTGAGCTTGTGGCTCCTAAATAAGCTAAGATGGTGCTTTCTGATATCTGGCACTATCACCCTTTCCTTCATGAATGTAGGTGATGTATGATCATCCAAAAAGTTACTTCTTCGCACCTATACAATATTCTCCTGCGACTTGTCAATGATAGACTATACACTTCCATCACCACATCATCATTAAGGAGAACAGCCTCTCCTTGCTCGCTCAAGATTAGTTCTGACACTGGAGCTGGTGGAGACTGAGAGGTGACCTCAAGTGCTTTCAGCATGAGGTCAGTGTCTTGATCATGTGGCTCCTACCCCAACTCCATGTCCATTACTTCAATCAATTGCTTAATCTGTTGAGAAAGCCCCTGATCCTGCATATGTTCATCCTCTTCTTCAGATGCCATCTATTCTGACTCCTCTACCTGTATGGGTGATTTTTTCTCTATCATTGCACCTTGCCCTTCTTCTTCCTTTTGTTTCTTCTTCTATTCCCTCTCTCTCCTTCTCAACTCTTTCTCTTCCTTCAACTTCTTCTTTATTTCCTGCAACTTTTGTTCTACTTCCTCCATCCTTCTCTTTTCTCTCTTCCTTCACTTTTCTCTCTTTAAACACTGCTCCCTCTTTGCCTCTACTGCAAAATTTTATTTATCCAGGTTAGGATCTGCTCTCATCTTGTAGCTTTGCTTTGCCTCTGGTATTTTCGCAATCTTCCTCTTACCCTTGTCCTTCACTTGCTTGTTGCTTCCTACACTGTTGCTAACTGCAAAGCCGCTTTCCAAGTTGTGGCTATACCAACCGGCTCCTGGAGCTTGGAGTCATTGTAGAAGTACCTCCAACGGCCCTCCTCATGCCATTGAAATGTCCCATGGATCCATGGATAGTACACCTTCGCATAGTGGTTCTTACAAATACCATGGGGATCATATGGATTAAAGTATTTGGTGCCAAACACAAACCTCACTATTTCCTTAGCTTCGGAATCTGCATCCTCCAAGATTTTAATCTCGTACAATCCAATCCACAAAGAAAGAGTGGGCCATGGTGCCTTGTTCCTCATATGCAGCCCTGTTGATAACCCTGTGGAGATGTGATATGAGACCTCTTGCATGAACAACTTGTCTGTGGCATACCTTGGTAGAACATGCAAACGATTCTCTCCACCAAACATCTTGATGAAGGTGCCACTGGGTGAGGCATACCAATTTGAAATGTCAAGTATTGCCTCCATTGCCTCTTGGGACATGCAAGATGGATAATTCTCAAAGATCAACTTGTAGAATGGGATAATGAAATGGTCAGTCAACCTTTTCATAACTCCTCTGTAGCTATAATCGTAAAGAAACTTGCAATAAATGTTGATGGCAGTCTCTTTTGGTGTCCATGTCTAGCTCATGCTAGGAAACAGATGTTGGGCACATCTTGCATCAAGTAATTATGCGGACATGTAGAATCTTGCTTGCTCATCCCTGGGAAAATTTTAGGCATTAGTCACATGGACATTCAACTGAAGAGCCAACAATTCTAACCAGTTGAATGGCCTTCCATCATTCACCAATTGTTCCAACATAACCACCCAACCTTCAGGAAGGTTTATGTGCTCTCTTAACTGTATAATCGGCATGCAAAGATGATCAAGAACTGGTAGGCCTTCCTGAAAGACTTAGTATTATAAAAATGATTGGGTGTCATTCTCAACTTTGATGGCTCTTTCACCTAGCACTTGACAATATATCTGGTGTTCACAAATTTATGGGTGGCATAGAAAAGTGTGTCCATGTGGTTCATCTGTTGCGGTAAATGATACATCTGCTAATAGTTCCACACCCTAAAGGTGGAAAGCTCTATCCTGATGGCATTACTCAATGTCACATTCTTTGGATCTATGTGTGAGAAAATCCAACAGATGATGTCCGCACATGGGAAGGCGGGGTACCTACATGCAACCTTGTATAAGCCTGATTGCTAGATACTGATATAAACTTGTTGATCCTCTAAGTCTTCCTCAAATTCCTCTGCAAAAGTATCCTTGATTTTTTGCCATATAAAATTCATGCATTTCTCAATGAACAATTGAGTATATGCATAAACCGGCAAGTTCACCTGACACCTTCTCAACTGCTTCCCCAGTACTACTCTTGACAGTATCCTTTGATGCAGCTCTCTTGGAGGCCATGTTAATTGTAACTGCTAGAGAGATGCTCAACAATTGCTTTACCTAGAGATAGAGAGGACACTCATGGCATACAAATGTTAGCTTAAAACCAAAAACAACTTCAAGAACATACCAAGCAACAAATCAAGCTAAAGCTGGGAGGGATTGCGCAATCTTGGTTCATAGAGGTGACTAGCTGCCTGTTGGAACTACGCATTGCACAGTCCCATCAATCAGTGGGGAGGTCTTGATAATTGGAACTACACATTACACAATCCCAATAATCAGTGGGGAGGTCTTAATAATTGGAACTATGCAATGCATAGTTTAGTCTGGGCATAGGTTAGGTGAGACTGTGCATTGCACAATCTTAGTGGCCAAGGCTTTGGTCTGGCTCCTGGAAATTCGTAGTGGGCAATTGAAGCCAGACCTAGGCATCCTCTGTGCAATTCTATAATCCAAGGTCGAGGCCTTGAGCTCTAGAAATGCACAGTGCATGCTAGGAAAACGAGATCCATGCCAAGGAAGCCCAGATATACCCAAGGGGAGTGTGAAATCGAATAGATCTAAAGGATAGTGTGATATTGTGTGAATATCTAAGTGAATGACGATTCATGAAAGTGAAACAAGTGTAGGAATAAATCAAATTGAAGGAAAACGAAGCATGTGGAGAGATTCACCGCAACGACGACCGTTAGTTTAAAAAATTGGGTAATTCATGTGATACTTGGGAAAGGCAATGAAAAAATTAAAACAACACTTCTACAAGCTAAAACAAGTTAAAATTCTAATGGTCATTCAAAAAAATGAGTGAAACAACACTCTCACAAGATAAACAATCAAAATTGATAGAAAAAACAGAAAAAGGCTATAAAAGCAAGACTTACTCAGAAAAGCAACAATGATCACACCGAAGGTTCCTTGATCTCCTCAGGAATGCTGAAGATCCAATATCAAATGTACAAATGATTTATTTTAGTTTCAATTAAATAGATTTGGTTGATATAGTTTTTATGACATGAAGGCCGAAACTCAAGGAAAAAGTGACACTTGGCAGCAATTTCCAAAATAACTCAAGTGTCCCCTCTAGCATACTAAAAATAGATCCCTACTTTCTAGGGATGCTTTTTTACTTTTTTAATTTTTTCTTTTTTAGGAAAAGTTTCCATGAATTTCTCAGAGAGATTATGCAATTCTGGAAAGGACTCAGCGACCCACTGGCTCATGCACTGAGTAACTTCTGAGCAAGAAGCTTCTTCGCAATTTTCGGGCTAAGTGGCTCATAGCTTCCTCTCATGCTTTGTGTAGTTTCCCAGCTGAAGGTTGGTTGTCAACTAGCTTTGTGTAATTTTTGGAGTTGAAGGCTCACTGTTAGCCCTGACTACACAATTCCCGAGAGAAAGCCTGGTTGCCCTCAAGGATTGCATTGTTCACTAAGACAAGCCTGGAACCGGGTGAAAACCAAGTCAAGAGATTGGCTTATGGGTTAGAAAGTAAACCAAGTAAGAAAACACAATCCATTATGCAAAGGATGAAGCTCAATCAAAGCACAAGTACCTGGGTAAGTGCGAGATGAGCTGCTAAGATTTAGGATGGAAGCTCCAAAACAAAGCATAGGCAAAATTTTGGAGGTTGGTTGTTGTCGCTACAATAGTTCTTTTCATCAAATAGTTATCAAGAGCATAAAAAAAAAGACAATAAACACACAAATTAGGCTCCATGCCAAGGAAAAACCCTTCGAAAGGGGAAAACCCAAAATAACTTATTCTCTTCTTATAGATTCAATTCAAAAGAGAAATCTAAGACCAAAATTCCTAGGCCAAGTTCTCCCCCAAGCACCAAGTCATCCCTACAAGAATATTTTTTAAGTAGATCAAAGACCAACCAAGTCAATAAGGTTCAATCCTCCTTCAATATGCTTCAAGTCTCAATTTCAAGTGTTGATGAGAGGGAGAGCACTTTGGGGGTATGTTTAACCATGGGCTTCAATATGATATCTTGGATGAGAAGGAAGAAGATATATGTTGCACTCAGAACAACAAAAGTATAATATATTGCAACCAATGAAGTATGTACAAAAGGAATGTGGCTTCAAAATTTGTTTACAAGATTGTTTGACCAAGAGATGGAACTGACTGTGATTGTGATAATTATTGTGTGAAGAATTCAGAGAATCTCATGTTCCATGATAGGTCAAAGCATGTTGAGATCAAGTACCACTAAATCTGTGACATGGTATAGAGGAGAGTAATAAGGCTTGAGTACATCTCCATTTATAAGCAGACAGTTGATATCTTGACAAAGTCATTTCCCAGGGAGAAGTTCATGTACTTTAGATACAAGTTGGGACTTGTGGATATTACCCCTCTCACTGATAGGGAGTGTTTATTTGATACCATCATGGATGGACATTATCTCGATAGACAAAATGGTCTAAGAGGCCTAGGGTGCTCACCAGATAGGGTTGAATAAGTGCCTCTTAGTGAGGATACCTAATTACTCACCAAGAAGGGTTGAGTAAGGCTTGGACCCAATCACACACCAAGGAAGAGTGGAGTGAGGTCTCTTTCAGTATATAGACCCAATCACACACTAGGTAAGGGTGGAGTGAGGTATTTCATTATTTAGGCCCAATCACACACCAGGGTGTTGGAGAAACTACTAGGACAGTTATTAAACAAGTCTCCTTATCCTTGATAAGAGTTTGTGATCTTATATTAGCTTCTTACTATTCTTAGGTTATTTTCATTAAACAGATATCAAGAGAATAAACAACAAAGACAGTGGACACAATATGTTGAAAAATATAACAAGAATTTCTCAAATTGATTTTTCCTTAATTAAATTGAGAAAAAATGAATTTCCACATCAGCAGAGAACTTGGATGAAGTTAACTTGTGTGACATGGCTTGTGTCACATAGTTTACTTAGTAAATTTGAGTTGGAGGAGTTAGAGTTCAGTTAAACATGTTTGATTTCTAATTTGTGGCAATCAAGGTCAATTATTTCAAGTTGGTTTCAGTTAAACTAGTTCAAACTATTGGAGGAACTAGTGGAAGGTCAATGGTATAGTGGGACTCCAGTCTAACTCAGTGATCATCCAATTAACTGATAAATCAGCCCAAAATAGCTAATTCATGAAGATAATTTAAGTTCCCCAGCTGTGGTGGACATTACAAGGAAGTGTAACATCAATTGTATACTAGTCTTGAGTGTACATGTGCTGCATGTAGTCATATGATCAACCTTAGGAATTGTGCAATAAATTTGAGGAATTTCCTAAATAATAGGAGCCTAATTTCTCAAGGAATTGCACAAGGAAATAAGGTCTCAAGCAAAGTCATAAATTGAATAAGTTTGGGTCAGAGCTTCTCAATGAGAAAAGAGATAGGTTATTCACTCGCAAATTGTGCTCAGTTGAGCAAACCAATTGTAATGCATCTCTATTAATCATATTAATGCAAGGAGGAAAAGAGGTTTTTAGCGGATTTCTTTCCCCTAGAAAAATATTGTGTATGTGTGTTATTTCTCATTGCATGTTTGTGATTGATGTTCTAAATTGTGAATTGAATTCTACAGAGTAGTAGAGTAGGTTTTTGTCGTGTGATTTTGATTAAAACTTCATGAGCAGTTGAAAATATACAACATAATTTATACATGGTATTAGAGCAAGATTCACTATAGATCAGCAATTTCGAAGTAGTTTCTCAGGAGGTTTGATTTTGTAGTTCATTGTATCAGGATCTCTTCACAGTTGTAAATATGACCTTCAATGGGCTTAGACTAGAGTATTTCTTGGAAGGTGTCTATAATTTCATTTCATGGAAGGATCGCATGGAGGCATTGTTTGATGAAAATGGATTGCTAGAATAAATCAAGACAGATGTTGCAAAACCACAGGCATCTAATGCACAAAACCTATCTCAATGGAAGAAAGATGTAGCTGAGGTGAGGAGAATAATATTGGAGGGAGTGAGAGACCATATTGTCACAAATCCCCATCGGAAAGAAACTCTTTATGCAATGTAGAAGGAACTGAAATATATGTTCCATAATAGCATCAACCATAGGAAATTTGTGCTTAAGGATAAACTTTGAAATACCAAGATGTAGAAGAATGACATTATTCAACAGTATCTGAGCAAGTTCACATAAGTTTGTGATGAGATTGCAAGATTTGGTGTTATTTTTCAGATGATGCCTTGGTAAGCCTAGCCCTTCTAGGCCTTCCTAAGAGCTAGTATAGATACCAAGATTCAGTGAACGAGAGGGAGGAATTATCGAATTGGTAATGCTTATGATCTAATTTGGTACATGAGAAAATAAGGTGGAATACAAAATATGGGACTTCATCCAAGGGCAAGGATGAAAAAAACTTTGCATTGGTGTTGCCTTGAAGGGGTTCTGACCCAGGTTCAGCATTAGTTAGCCAAACAAATCCCTACACTACTGGCCCTTTCGGCATCAGCCCACGGAATGCAGACTGAAGTCTCACCCAAAGCAATATGGGGGGGATGTTGGAACCAAGTTTCCGCACCCTTGAGATGGTTGTGATGTCGGTTTATTCCAACTATACCTACCTTCGTGCGGGTTTCTTATCCCTTTGCTCTATCCTTCGGTACCTTCACGAAATGTTATAATTGGCTACCATGCATCCGTAACCAGGGGCTAAAGTCCTTTCATGTTGTTAGGGCAGTGAACTGCGATATCTCCTCAACTGGGTTGTTACACAGTAATTTGTCACCATGTGTCACCGTCCCTGTTACCCCTCTCCCACATCTTGGAGGACCCATTCCGGGACTTGTGAGAAGTGACAAGACTTGAAACCACTTGCCTTATCCACCTCTAAACATGAGTTTCATATGCCCTTAAGACATCTCTTGCTCATTGCCCCTAAAAATAGTCCTTTTTGCATTAGCGCTGGTGCCTTGTGTTATGCCCGCGCCAATGGGGAAAATCCTATTGAAAGGGCGCGCCATTAGCGCTCTGTCCCAGAGTCGCAATCGCGCCAATCATTTTGGGCAAATTTTTCAACCACTCAAACCTCCGAAGGTTCTGTCCACCTCATTCACCAAACTGATTACAAGTTGAGTGAGGATGGTTTGGCTTCGAATCTCCTTGGATGGAAATTAGTTTGCCACCATTCCATGGAAGTTTCCAAGTGATGAAGCCAAATCCATTTTTGTTGGGGATTGACCTTATCTCTTCCTTTTCCTCTATAAAAGCTTGTCTCCATGGCTTGAGAAAGCTAGTTCTAGTTCTAGTTCTAGTTCTAGTTCTGAAAGTTCTGACTCTTGTGGCAATACTTGTACTGAAAGGAAGATATCAAAAGGTTGGAGTTGTAAGAAGCCTTCTTTGTATCCATAAGGCTTTCCCTAAGTAAGGAGACTTTTTCACTAAAGAGAGAGAGAGCTTGTCCTTCACCCCTTCAAGCTTTTGCAAGACTTTGTGTAGCTGAACACCCAGCCAAAGGAGGACTTGACGTCAGGACGCTGGTTGTATTCTCCTTTGTTGAATTATTAATAATAGATGACTATCATTATGGTTCCATTCTCGTTGTACTTGTAATGGTTGATGTTGAATTATATCCTTCCTGACTGATGTATAATTGCATATATTAGATTTCACGCTTGTGTTTGTGTTGTTCTCTTTGTGTGCAGGTGTCCATTCACGTGGATAGTGGACGATCGTGACCAGCCAAGGCAAAGGAACGCGGGTGACATCTCTTCTACAAACTAAAGCGTTGGATCTCAAGTAGGTCTTCATCACCTACTCTTTATTTGCAATTAGGAACTTGCGTGATAGCATTGTTTGATTGTTTCTAGACCCGTTCTGGGATAGTAGGGATCGCTTCTATCCGTAGAGGGGATTTACCTCTCCAACAACAAGCATATTATAAATGATGAGCTGAAATCATGGCATAGAAAACCATGTAGTTTTTGTGGCTAGTGTAACCATGTGGTGGCCCAATGTTGGAAGAGAATGGCAGAAAGAAAGAGGACGAGATGTGAAAGGCCTTCTCCACATCAGGGAAGGAAGAAGGTTAAGAAGGTTTGGAGGAGAAAGAGTCATTGTAGTCAATGCAACAAAGATGAACATCAAAGAGCTACATGTTGGAGGCCCATCCAGAGTAGCGTCTCAAGGGCAAAGTGCCCATGCAGGAACCAACCAATGAAAATGTTCAACAAGAAAATCCGCCATAGGGAGATGACCCATTCACTTTGATGAGTGAGAGATAGTTTGACTAGATATAATAGTTTTTCATGGCCGAATTTTTTAAATGATTTTCTTTGATATAATTGTAAAAGTAATGATGTGTTTTCCATCACTTATTAAAGCAACAATGATGTTTTTGGCCTTTTGTTGATAACTGGGATATTGGTTTATATTATGATGTAAACTTGACCAAAGAGCATGTGTTATAAACTCTTGGAAAGTATGGGGATGCTTGGGTCATGATTGGTCATGTAATTGAACATGTAGTTTGCAAAGATTGTACTACAGGTTTGTAGGGGATGCAGGTGTCGATTCATCACTTATGGCCCCGAAGAACAAAGGTGAAGGAGAAGGAAGTGTGTCATATCTGGGCACTTGTTGTGTGGACAATGAGGAACAAAAGATTGTAGATTATATTCATTCTTTAAGAGGAAAAAAAGCTGCTAAGTGTGGAGGAATGATCTAGGTAGTTCCAGAAACACCCCATGATCAAAGAGGGCTCAGGAAAGGCTAAAAGGTAAAATTTCTTGGATTATAGTGAAAATAAGGTCAGATCAAAGAGTTTTTCGCAATATTTCCAACAGTGAAAATGACACCTCAGTTCGATTTCGTATCTGAAAGTTATGGACAGTCAAAGTTTTGGTTAAACTAGGCCCATTGGCTAAATTTGGCAGGAGTGCCAACTAAATTTGGGTTTATGTTAAAATTGGAGGTTGGGCTAAATTTGGTGGCCACTAATGAGGCAATAATTTGGCACTTGGTGACAACAGTTTCCAACACAGAACTGGTGAAATTGCTGCTTCTTTAATTTTACCAGTGACCCTAAAAAGCCGACGACAAAATTTTGTTCAAGTTGATTTTTTAAAAACAAAAAAAATATTTAAAAAAGGAGGGTGGCGGGCCACCACCCTCGCCACCCCATGAAATGTCATATATATAATGGTGGGCAAGCCACCTACCGACGGACCCCCCAACCAACCACATTATATGCGATATATCAAAGCTGACGGGGCTTGAACTTGCGCCGACCGGAGGTTGGCTTGCTCGTTGCGGCGACTCCACATTCCAAAACCAACACCAACTTTAATACACCAACCATCAACCAACAAAAAGAACACACCATTTATGGGAGACCGCGGTATTTGAACCCAGGCGACCCCCAACACAATCGACCAATTTGCTAACCGCTCAACGATCTTGAATTTGTAATGCCTGCCCAATTTACTAATATAAACATGAATTTTCCATTCAAATGAAGGCATATGGAGGAGGTGGAACCCAATGCACATACTAAGAGGGAATGAAACCCAAATAAACTTGCAAACTGAGGAGTCGGAACCATGACACAAGGGAATCATGAGGAATCTAAAAAGATTCCCTTAGAGCTGATTTTTGATAGTGGCATAATCATGCGAACTTTATACTAATTTTACTCAAGATTTCACTAGGAACCTAATGATGCTATCGATTTTATGATTTGAGCAACATATTTTCCTGAGACAGACTGATGAAGGTGGAACAATGATGCAAGAATCTGCATTGAATCTAAAAGATTCCCTGGAGGCCAATTTTTGAAGGTTACATAACCATGCCGAATTTATACTCATTCTTCCTAGTTTTTCATAGGGAACATGATGGTGTAATCAATTTCTTCATCTAAGAAGAAAAATTTCAAGCAGTCAACAGTGAAGAAACTTTGTGGAATCTAAAAGATTCCTTAGGGGCCAAATTTTGACAGTTTTAGAACTAGGTTGAATTTACACTCATTTTACTCAGTTTTTCACAAGAAGCATAGTGGTGAAGTGAGATTCATCATTCGAGCAATAGATTTTTCATCCATGTCCAGAAAGGAATCTTGGGGGAATCTTTGAGATCCCTGGGTGCCCAGAATTGACAGTGTCAGAAAGGGGTCGAGTTTACAATCATTTGAAACTATTTTCCATCACAAATTCAACAATGCAGCCCATTTCTTCAGCAAAGCTATGCATTTTCAGGCCATCCCCGTAAGTGGAGGTATATGATGCAATGATGCCATGTCTTTATTTTGATTTGCTAAGATGATGATTTTGATGTTGAGATCCTTGTTTACCACTTTGTTTGAGGATACTTGTATGCGACTTCATGTGAGAATTTGATATCTTGTCATGCTAAAGGAGGGCCCTTATGAGTGAGAGTTCCTATAGGAGAACATCTCATTGAGAGACATGCCACTTTAGTTGAGGGATTTTGTCCTTGCAATGACAAATAATACACCATGTACTCATCATCATCTTGCAACATTTAATGAAGTGGCCTATGCAACCCACATTGAGTGAACTCCATTATCAACTTGTGTGTGTTCATTGATTTGATGATTTTCATTATGTTTCCTCTTCTTTAAAGTATGGACATGTGGTTTTTTCATACTCTTTCACGTGCAATTCTACTAACAACACAGAAGTAAAAGATCCTGGTTAATTCTGATAATTGAGAGAATCTGGATCATATCTTGAGGGTTACCGAGGGTTGAGAGTATATGAAATGTGTGGTCTATGGTTGGGTAGAACGTGGAAGCCTACAACCATTTGGACTTCCATTACAGATAAGTGACCATGTGAAATGAAGTACGTTTATGTACTATGCTATTTTGTAACCCTAGTTTGGATTATTTTATGTGAATGGTAATTAATAATTTTGATGTGCATAAATGAATTATTATGAAAGATAGCTAGTTAGTTTTGATTTAAGTTGTTGGGTATTGCATAAGTGTGCATGTAGAATTGCATTGCATAAATTTATAGGTTAAATCCAAGTGTAAGTATAACCTATGGTAGCTATGGTATAGTCAATTAGTGGGAAAACATGAAATATTTGGATTGAGAGGACTAGCCATGGTTTGGTGAGATCACGAGGGCCTAGCAAATGAGCTATGACCTACAAATGTACTAGGATTTATGTGCTCCTGTTGGAAAAAAATGTAGTACCTAGGTTGTGTTGGTTTGTATTTTTTTATGACTTCAGTCCAAGGACTTTCTAAGGTGGTATTAGAACCTATGTTGTATCACTAGGCTTTCTTCGGGAAAAAATGGATATAGAAGAAATTTTTACAGGATGCTCACCAACTTCTTGACAAAGTCATAGTGGTGGGAATGGTGAAAATTCCCCCAAAGTTTGAGAATAGGTGTTGTTAGTGCCTAAATCTACCTCAGGCTGAAGAAAGGCAGGTCTAGGGTAACATCAAACCATGCTTAACGTGGTAGCTATCCCTACCAAGTCGGTAGAGGGCTCTCTCCTTGTCAATCACAATTAGAATATGGCAACTAGGGCTTGAGATGACTGAAAATAAATGCTGATTTTAGGCTAGGTATATTAGGTCAGAGGATTTTGTTTGATTTTTGATGATTGGTTGTTGGATCAAATGAGGAAGGCAGCTTTGGGGTTGGGAAATTAACTCAGATTTTTAGAGGTTTTTGTAGGGCGAGGTAGGCAAGTGTTTTGGAACTTTGAATTGAATGTGATGGTGAGTCTAAAGACTGGTGAGAAGTTGGAGAGGGCATGCAAGGTTCATGAGTCCTCTTCAAACAACAGAAAACATTAAAAACTAAATGTATCCTCAAGGCAGAGCACTGAATCTCAATGGATTCCACCTATTTATCTTGATTCATTTAGTTATGAAGAAAGAAATAGATGCTAGAACATATACACATAAGAGAAACTAAATAATATAGGAAGAAACAATACCAATAAACATTACCACAAGAATCCCACAAAATGCTACAAAACCCTGGTTCATTTCCTTGCCAAACTATAGAAGTGATTTACAATAAAGCTCAAAGCATCCAAAAGAGTCCAACCTTCACAAATGACTAAGAAATCACATAATATAGGCATCAAACCACCTATGATAGCCATTAAGGGTCGAATCCATGAGTTAAGGAGCTGTTTCAACAACATCTAAACTAGGAACTAAAAAATAGGCAGTGGAACAGCTTGCCTCTAAAACTATTGAAACTAATTCATTCAATCTCAAACCACCTCTAACTAATGTATCTACCCCCTCAAGTCATTTTTCATCATATTTATATCATATTATATCATTTACCATCACAAATGTACCAAGGAGAAGAGAAAAAGTCAACTGATAGTCAAACTGGGCGAAATTCTGAGTTTTTAGGCAAAATTGACAAAATCTGCTTGATGCGTAGTGCCACTTCAACGTTGTTTTTTGAGGTCTTCCACTTCACCAAATCAGGCCCAAGATAGCTTGTTGGAAAGCTCTACCTGTCTAGTTTCTAGAACACTTTGAATTTTCTAATTTGGAGGTCACCCCCCCCCCCCCCCCCAAAAGTGGATTCTCCAAGACTGGTTCCTGTGTGTCCAAAAAGTGGTAGAGAGGGCATTTTTAGGTGTTTTTTGCACTTTAAGTGACCCAGATCTCCTCCAAAATTTATGAAACTTTCTGGGTTTGCTTATTTTTTGATGCTGAATCCAAATATACAAGCCATTTGTTAAGAGGATGTACCAATTCAATGTACAACGTTGGTGGCGCTGCACATCAGCCGGAATTTCCTGTGTTGTAAAATTTCAAAAATTGAAAATGACAAAAAGTTCTCAATACTTGCCCAAATTTGGCACATGGGTCCCTCATTGATTGCTTTGTTGGGCTAGTGAAGCCTCAGCCAAGATATTTAGCTTATTAGGCTCCTTTTTGCTCCTTAAGTCTCTCCATGGAACTATCACTAAGGGTTTCTCTCTCATAGTCATACTCACTATCCCTCTCCATACTTTATAGTTGTTTCCCTTGTGATGACTAAGAGGAGTATGAAGAGATTTAAAAAGGAAAGCAGGTGAGGGTGAAAAAGAATTGGAAAGGGATGTGGGGAATAAGTAAGGTTAATGAATGATGTAGGGTTTGGAAGTAATGATAGGGTTTGGGAATAATGATTGAGTTTGGGAGTATGTAGGGTTTGGGGTATATGAGTATAGGGTTTGATATGTGAAGGGCAGGGTTTGGGAGATAGGAGAATGGAAAAGGAGTTAGGGAGGATGGGGTTTAGGAGATAGGTTTTGGGCAAATGAAATTAGGGAATAGGGAATAAACAACTATAATTTGTAGTGTATGAGGTAGTTTTAGAGACAAATTAGGGTTTTGAATTTTATGATGCTAAAACCACCATCAAAGCATAAAAAACCCTATGTGAGATCAAAAGAGAGTTTACCTACTTGCTTGGAGGAGAAATGCAGCAATGAGGAGTGATTAGAGGTGAAATTTGAGGGTTTTGAGGCTTTATTGGCCAATGCGCAGCGCCACCATCCCAATGCATAGTGCCTCCCTGATGCACAGTGCCAATGTAAATTAACACAGGAGAAAGCTACCTGATGCGCAACGCCTCTCTGATGCACATCGTCGACCCTCTGATGCACAACGCCTCCCTGATGCACAATTCCATTTTATAGATGACTTTTGAAGGCCTTCCTGGTGTCCAAATTGGGCGTGTGATAGCTCGTTGGAAATTTTATTGAGTCTAATTTCCAAAACATCTTGAATTTTTCAATTTGGAGTTCATTTTCCCTATCAAAAGTCAAATCTCCCAAGACTGGTCAAAATGTGCAGAATGAGGCTGCCTATGTATAGTGTTGTTGCAGTCAACTTTTGAAGGTCTTTCTCAACTCAAAATTGAGCTCATGATAGCTCATTGGAAATATATTTCTGTCTAGATATCATTTTAATCATCAAGCAAGTCATTTGAACATCCTAGCTAGGTGAAATCTTGATTTTCCAAAGGTCACTCTAGAAGTGCATTAATCCTTCTGAGGCCAATGATGTTTTCGACATTTCTCCCAAACCATGAAACTTGTGTAAAAACTGAAAGAGGTTTTTTGTCTTGGGTCAATTATGGACAAAAAAATCTCTCACTTTTGTCAATTAATCTTTTCTTTCTCAGAAACATAGTTTTAAGAAAACCTATCCCGATATGTGGAACAAGGGATTTGTAGAAATGAAGGGAAATGAAGGGGATGAGGGGCTTCTAAATTCTTGAGAAAATTTTGGGAAGTAGGGAGGGATGTTAGGAAGCAGGGGAAAGTTGAATTTCAAAGATTGAGTGAGGGGAAGGGGTCTAAAAGGTCAAAACACAGGCCTAGCCTAGAAAAATGGTCAAATTGTAGTTATAAACTAGGGTTTGTGGGAAAATGACGAATTTGAGGGATATCAGTGATGGGAATTGTTTAAGAAGGTATATTAAGGATAGGGAAAGGTGTATGAACATTAGGATACAAGTCTTGTTGATCATTTGACCATCCAAGAAAAATTACCTTCAAACCCTAGGAGAGGGAAATGAGGCTTACCCAAGTACAACTGAAGCACGAACAAGGTACAAAATGACCCATTGGAACCTGAAATGATGATGACAACTCTTTGAATGATGGTACACTAAGCTGAATGGTGACATGGACCAATACTTTGAAGACTTTGGAAGGAGTGAAAACAACCCTAGACCTAATACCTAGTAACCAAATTTTACTTGAAGACTCACTGAAATGACAAAATTTGACTTTGACACCCTGAAATCACTTTGTAAGAGCATGTTTGATCACTAGAGGAAGGATTCAAAGACCGACACTAACAGGTGCCACACAAGGGAATATAGAATAACTTAAGGGGGTGTTGCAGTTTGGAAATTGGAAGTTGTGGGTGAAATTTAACCATAGAGGTCTAAAATCATGAAAATTTCAAGTTACAGGGGGATGGGAAATTTCTCGTCAACTTAGTTTTAGGAAATTTCTATTGGTTTACAGGAAAATATAGTTGAAATTATGGTCACAAGGTTATGGTTAAGTGATGTCCTATTTATATTATCTAAACAATGTAGAGCTGATGTTCATAACTGGCTTATACCTTTATCATATGGTGCATCAACAAGAAGCAATACATTGGGAAAATGCATTATATAAATAGTCAGTCTAGGTGATGGATAACTCAATAAAGCTTCTAAAACTTGATGACGAAGTACCTTGAGCTTCACAAATCACCTTTCCTTTTTCAAATATGTAGGATTACTTCAGAATGTACATGAAAAATAGTGGCAATATCCATAAAAAATCTGAAAAGGAATGCAACATGACAAATTTCTCCACTACTGTTGACACTTTTCTCTCAGTGCTAACTAAGCAACTTATTATTATTTCTAGCATTCCTGTCAATATAATGGGTGCACTCTTAGCTACTTCTCAGTCTTATTCCTAACGAGTCTCATATGAACACCAACAACTTCTCTTCATTGAATAATGTAATCAAAAATTCAATGATTAACTCAAGATTCAATGGATGTTAAATGATTTTATTGACAAGCAAGGATATTAACAGCTCTTTTGTGCAATAGTATAATCCTTGGATCGATTTATCTCAATGAGTGCATTTTTTTCAAACTGGATACAATTTAAAGCAAAAAAAAATGGAGATTAAAGACTTAAAGGAAGCATCATATACTTCGATATCAGACTTTGAGTTTCTTATGAATAGATATGTTGAGTTGTACACCATTCAAACTGATGCTTTCATTCACAACAAGGGAAACAGAAAGTATAGAGTAAGCTTTTGGTTAGATCCATCTGTAGAATTCCACACATATTCTATTCGTGATCCATCTGTAGAATTCCACACATATTCTATTACGTGGAACCACTATCACATCATATTTTCTATAGGTGATGTTCCTATTAGAGTGTACAAAACAAAAAATATCAAGGAGTCCCCTATCCAAAGTTTCAAACCATGAGAGTCCCTTATACATTGTGGGAAGTAGATGATTGGGATACATGGCGAAGGTTGGAGAATATAGAATTAGCCATGGTGCCATTCTATGCTTATTAGAAGGATTTTGAATAACCAAATGTATTTAGACAAATGACTTGTATATAGGGCATGTTGCTTGTCTTGACATCCAGGGATCAATGCATTCTTTATGAAACTTATGCATAGGTAATAAATATCGAGTACCTTCACCAGCTCTTGGCATATCTAAGTGAATAGAATTGATTTCATCTGAAATATCATTCTAAATAGTTGAAACAAGTAGGCATTATATGCCTTGTGATGCATGAAGACGATTGTCATTATCATCGTTAAGTACCAATAACATATTGTAACCATTCTTGTTAAGATCCTATGTTAATTTATGAAACTAGGATCGAATTCCACCTTAGATAGATCAAATGAAAGAGATGATGATTTCATTGAGTTCCTATTTTCGAGAGGACCAAAATCGACCTAAATATCACCTCATTTTGACAAGCAGAAGTTTTGAATTTATAAACCCACTCATGTACATTGGACAAGGTCGGCCGTATACACATGTACAATTGGAGGTCGGCCTCAACATCAAGTTGACCCTCATGAAAGCCTATAAAATGGAAGAGACCTCAAGATCATTGAATATCATCATTCAGCATCTTCTCTTCTCATCTATTTGTTTGGCTCACTTAGGTTTGTCGAAAGAAGTTCGCTTAGGGTCCAAAGTTTCTGGTCTGAGGTTTGCATGTGTCTAGGGTTTCTATTTTTGGATAGATTCGCCTGTAGTTGGTCACTTGTCATGTTTCAAAGTGCAACTAGAAATGCACAATCACTTGCACGACTATTTGAAGGGTGCAACTAGGGTTCGAGATCAGATCTGGGTAGATCTGACCATATTTACATGCACAAACAGGTTAAGGGAGCGATTAGGGCATCATATTCACTCACATGACAAATAGAAGGGAAAGACCAAGGGTTTGGATTTGTTATGCTCCACAGTCGCACGATCATACTTAAAGTTGCTTGCTAACTTGCTCGCATAATATCTTGATGAGTGCGACCATGGTTTTGAGCTAGGGTTTGACATTTGATAGCAATTGACTACAGTTGTCTGATGGATGGAAAGTTTCTCTTTGTTGTATAGTAATTCTGGAATTCTGTCTCTAATTTGTATTGGGTAAATCTTTGTTGAAAGATTATGTATTGGGATCATTGTAATCTCTGCTGAAACATTTTATGAAAATCTAATAAGAAGAAGATTTGTAAGGGTTTTCCCTATAGTGGGGGTTTTCTATGGTATTTGACCAATCTGGTGTCTCTTATGGTTATGCTATTGTCTCCTTTATCATTGCATATATATTTTTCTATCTTAAAATATTGCTTATGATTGGAAATTCTGTTAATGATTGGATGCATTGCTTGATGAAGATTTGAATTGGGCTGAAGTAATCGAAACAACATAGAACAATCTAAAAATTTAACATGGTTTCAGAGATGAGGTGAAGGACAAGCCCAAAAGGAGATAAGCATTGAAGCCATCTTCCTTGGAAAATTGAGGAAGATTATCTAGTCAAAGTCAAGATGTCTTCCTCTAATTTCAAGGAGCATGAAAATTTGGGTGATGCATTAAACTTTGTTGCATGGAAATTTAGGTTAGAGATCATAATTGACAATAATGATGTGTTGGTGTACATTCAAAGAAGAATGCCTGATGTTGAGTGTGGAGCATGATTGTTCAGAGGTCTTTGTTTTAGCCGGATGTATACCCCAGGAAATTTGTACACCCCTCCACACGGGGGGGGGGGTGCGAGGGGGCCAGCGGTCCCCCGAAGCTAAAAACATATGTAAAATTGCCTTGTAAAATATAGTAATTTCTAGTCAATCTTGGCTGTTCATTAGGCGGATGATCTGACGGTAGAACTTATGTTTAGTTTAGGGTTTTTTGTCCTAGAAGGCAACCCCTCTCTTTGTATGAGGGCATTGTATTTGAGGTTGTGTAATAGATGTGTATTCTGTGAGCGAGAAATAGAGAGGTGAGACTGTGAGAGAAAATAGAGGATATTACAGCGGATCTGGTGTAGGTTGTGTCTCTTCATTTTGTTGGATAATAGAAAGGAAGGACTGACTGTTCGGGGTGGACGTAGCCCAAACTGGGTGAACCACGTATATCTGTGTCTCTCTTTTTTTTATGCATTTTCTGTGTTTATATTTCTACAATATTTTATGTGTTCCATTGCTCCGTAATGTATAATTTTCTAACAACTGGTATCAGAGCCAAAGGTCTATTTGGCTAATAAACTCGTAGGAAAGAAGGGTTCCTTGTTTGAGTGGGAGCAATGGCAGAAGATGGTAAGTTTAGGGTCGAGAAATTTAACGGCCAAAACTTCTCGCTGTGGAAGATGAAAATGGAAGATTATTTGTATTAGAAAGATCTATACCTACCATTGGGCGGAAAAACAAAGATGCCGACGGGTATGACAAATGAAGAATGGAACCTTCTCGATAGAAAGGCACTCAGAACAATACGGTTGTGCCTCGCAGCGTCGGTCGCCTTCAACATTTCAAAGGAAACAACGATAAAGGGTTTGATTAAGGTGTTGGAGAAATTATATGAAAAACCCTCGGCCTCAAACAAGGTATTTCTTGTGAAACGGCTATTTAATATGAAGATGTCAGAAGGTGGATATGTTGCAAACCATTTAAATGATTTTAATACTATTACAAGTTATGTTCCGTAGGGGTAAACTTTGATGATGAAGTTAGAGCTCTGTTATTATTGTGCTCATTGCCAGAAAGTTGGAATGGTTTAGTAATAGCCATTAGTAACTCTGTTTTTGGATCTAGTACTTTAAGGTTTGATGATGTTGTCAGTGCTATCCTTAGTGAGGAAATGCGATGGAAAAGCTCCAATGAGACATTGGGTAATGCTTTGAGTGTAGAGTCTAGGGGAAGAAAAATGGAAAGAGGAAAGAGCTCAGGATATCGTAGTAAATCAAGGAAAGGAAGATCCAAGTCCAGATCGGGGATAATGTGTTGGAAATGTGGAAAGAAAGGACACCTAAAGAAAGACTGTAGATCTCAGAAGGGAAAAGAAGGAGATGCACAACAAGAAAACAATCATGAAGCAAGTGTGACAGGTGAGGTGTTACAAGATGCTTTGATTCTTTCTTTCGAAAATATTACTGATTCCTGGGTGGTAGATTCAGGGGCCTCATTCCATGCCACACCTGATAATAAATACTTTCATGACTATGTTCAAGGATATTTTGGACAAGTTCATTTGGGTGATGATAAACCTTGTAAAATTGTTGGAATTGGTAAGGTTCTTGTAAAACAGTGGAATGGAAACCAATGGCTACTAAAGGAGGTAAGGCATGTTCCAGATCTAAAGAAAATCTTATTTCAACAGGGCAGTTAGGCAGTGAAGGTTGTGTGAAAACTTTCATAGATAAAGCTTGGAAGGTTACCAAAGGAGCCCTGGTAATAGCAAAAGGCGAAAAGGTTGGTACATTGTATTTATGCAATGGTATTTCTAACTCTGTTAATGCTTTAACTTCCAAAGGAGCAGATGTGGCATTATGGAATCATAGGCTCGGACACATGAGTGAAAAGGGGATGAAAATTCTTCACTGAAGGAATTTGTTTCCGGGTTTGAAGAATGTTGATTTAGACTTCTGTGAGAATTGCGTTTATGGAAAACAGAAGAGAGTCATATTTCTCAGAGTTGGGAAAGAAAAGAAGAATGAAAAATTAGAGCTTGTGCATACAGATGTATGGGGACCTGCTCAGGTATCATCTCTCGGTGGCTCTTGTTATTATGTTACTTTTATTGATGATGCAATTAGAAAAACTTGGATTTATTGTATTAAGAATAAATCTGATGTATTTGACACTTTCAAGAAATGGAAAGCTTTGGTTGAGATTGAGACAGGAAAGAAATTGAAGTGTCTTAGATCAGACAATGGAGGTGAATATTGCAGCAAAGAGTTTGATAGGTACTGTTCAGAGCATGGAATTCGTAGAGAGAAGACAGTTCCAAGAACACCACAAGAAAATGGTGTGTCAGAAAGGATGAATAGAATAATCATGGAGCTTGCAAGGTGCATGATATTGCATGCAGGGTTGCCTTTACAGTTTTGGGCAGATGCTGTAGATACTGCCGTTTATCTAATAAACAAAGGGCCTTTAAGTTCCTTGGATGGTGGTGTTCCAGAGGAAGCATGGACAGGTAAAAAGGTAAACTACTCTTTTTTAAAGCCTTTTGGTTGTGAGGCCTTTGTCCATATTGATAAAGAAAATAGAACAAAGCTTGAGGCAAAGTCAAAGAAATGTACCTTTATTGGATATGGTGTTAATGATTTTGGTTATCGCTTATATGATTACGAAAATCACAAAATCATTAGGAGCAAAGATGTAATATTCAATGAAAAGGTCTTGTATAAGAATCAGTTGTAGGAAAAGAAACAAGAAAAAGAAAACAAGGAATATGCAGTTCTTGATGAAATCACTGAAAAAGTAAAGGTGCCTGAAAATAATAATAATCAACAACCACAACAACAGCAACTACACTACAACAGGCACCCCAAACACCTGAAAGTGGTGTTAGAAGATCTACCAAGATAAGTAGACCCCCTGAACGATACTCTCCTTCATTATATTATTTATTGTTGACTGATTCTAGTGAACCTGAATGTTATGAAGAAGCAATGCAGGTTGAAAGCAGGAAGAAGTGGGAGGTAGCCATGGAAGAAGAGATGGACTCTTAATGCATAACCAGACTTGGGACTTAGTCAGGTTGCCTACAGGAAAAACTACATTGAAGAATAAATGGGTTTACAGGCTGATGGAAGAAGATGGAGGAAAACAAAGGTACAAAGCTAGACTTGTGGTGAAGGGGTTTGCACAGACGAAAGGTATTGATTTTGATGAAATATTTTCTCTTGTTGTTAAAATGACTTCAGTCAAAACTATTTTAAGTCTAGTAGCAATTGAAGATTTGCATCTTGAACAGTTACATGTAAATACAACCTTTCTCCATGGGGATTTGGAGGAAGAGATATATATGCAGCAGCCACAAGGATATGAGGTAAAAGGGAAGGAGAAACTAGTGTGCAGGTTGAAGAAGAGCTTGTATGGTTTAAAATAGGCTCCAAGGTAGTGGTATCTAAAATTTGACAAGTTTATGTCTGAACAAGGTTATACTAGATGTCACTCTGATCATTGTGTTTATCTGAAAAAGCAAAATGATGGCAGCTATATTATATTGTTATTGTATGTAGATGACATGCTTGTTGCAGGGTCTAACATGCAGGAAATAAATGTGCTCAAAAGAAAATTGGCAAATTCATTTGCAATGAAGGATTTGGGAGCTGCAAAACAAATCCTTGGTATGAGAATAACTAGAGACAAGAAAAATCACAAGTTAACATTGTCTCAGAATGAGTACATACAAAAGGTGTTGAAAATATTTAATATGCACAATGCAAAACTAGTTAGTACACCTTTTGCTAACCATTTCAAACTTAGTAAGGAAATGTGCCCAAAGCCCCAAGAAGACATGGATTATATGTCCAAAGTTCCATATGCATCAACAGTTGGAAGCTTAATGTATGCAATGGTCTGCATAAGGCCTGACATTGCACATGCAATTGGAGTTGTAAGAAGGTACATGAACAATATAGGAAAGGAACATTGGATGGTAGTGAAATGATTCTTAGATATTTGAAAGGTACCACAAATCAAGCATTATGCTTTAGTGGTTCAAACATTTCACTACAAGGATATGTTGATGCAGATACGGTAGGTGACAAAGATAACAGGAGGAGCACTACAGGATATGTATTTACTATTGGTGGAACAACTGTCAGTTGGATTTCAAAAATCCAAAGTGTTGTTGCACTTTCAACAACAAAAGTAGAGTATGTTGTTGCTACAGAGGCTAGTAAAGAACTAATTTGGTTACAAAGGTTTATGTGTGAATTGGGTAAGGAGAATGATATGGGCACATTATATAGTGATAGCCAAAGTGCCATTAATCTTGCAAAGAACTCAACATTTCATTCTAGGACTAAACACATACAACTCAAGTACCATTTCATACGATCAGTGTTGGAAGATGGAGAGTTGAAGCTGGAAAAGATACACACTAGCCAGAATCCTGCAGATATGCTAACAAAAGTTGTAACCAAGGAGAAACTGAGAATATGCTCAGTTTCAATTGGTCTTCAAGGATGATGATGGAGATGAGAAACAACCAGGTCCAAAGAGGAGTTATTGTCCATCAAATGAAGCAGCGATGGAGTTGCTACAATCATTCTCCAAGTGGGAGATTGTTGAGTGTGGAGCATGATTGTTCAGAGTTCTTTGTTTCAGTCGAATGTATACCCCAGGAAGTTTGTACACCCCTCCACGTGGGGGGTTGCGGGGGCTAGCAGTCCCCTGGTGAGGGTTTGGGGGTAGCACCTCCGAAGCTAAAAACAGATGTAAAATTGCCTTGTAAAATATAGTAATTTCTAGTCAATCTGGGCCAATAATTAGGTGGATGATCTGACGGTAGAACTTATGTTTAGTTTAGGGTTTTTTGCCCTAGAACGAAACCCCTCTCTTTGTATGAGGGCATTGTATTTGAGGCTGTGTAATAGATGTGTATTCTATGAGTGAGAAACAGAGAGGTGAGACTGTGAGAGAAAACAGAGGATATAATAGTGGATCTGTTGTAGGTTGTGTCTCTTCATTTTGCTAGATAATAGAAAGGAAGGACTGACTGTTCGGGGTGGACGTAGCCCAAACTGGGTGAACCACGTATATCTATGTCTCTCTTGTTTTATGCGTTTTCTATGTTTATATTTCTAAAAATATTTTATGTGTTCCATTTCTCCGTAATATATAATTTTATAACACCTGAGCCTCCAGAGAATGCTTCTACTTCCCTCAAAACTAGGTACAAGAAAGGTGAGTCCAAAGCAAAGAAAATTATAGTTGATGGTTTACAAGATCGTTTACTCACATATGTAGGGAATTTAAGGAAGTCTAAAGACATGTATCATAAGACAGACAACATGTGTGAAATCAACAATTTGAATGGGATCATCATTTTGAAATATCAACTCAAAGACACCAAGATGAACAAAGGAGAAGCTATACAATCCTATATCATGAGGATATCACGTCCTATAGATCAATTGCAAAGAGTTGGGGAAAATGTTCTTGGTAGGGAATTAGTGATTGTGACCCTTAGAGGTTTCCCTCCCATTTGGGAAACCTTCATTACTACGATAAGAAACAACAATGTCCTTCCATCATTTGATGAAATTGTTGGAAAGCCTACTCAGGAAGAATCAAGGATGATATCAAGAGAAAGAATTCAAAAGCATGAAGAGGGAGAGCACACTACATATATCGCTCATGAAAAAAAAAGAAAAGGAAAAGGAGGTCCATCAAGGAAACATCCTTCTCAAAATGAAAAAGGAAGGAGTGATAGATCATCATCTCATATTGAATGCTATAACTATCACAAGAAAGGTCATTATGCTTGATATTGTGCTGAGAAGAACAAATGACCACACTACAACACTTGAAACAACAACAACAAATACAATAACCAAAGAAGGAAAGATGATCGAAGAAATAACCACAATAGAAAATATGAGAGAAGAAGAAGAGATACCTCAAGCGACCGTGAAGAAGATCATCCTCCTCAAAAGCAGTCAAGTTTTCCTAGGTATAAAAGTAATGCTGTAAATAAATTTGAATATATTCTCATTTATGATCTTACTAGTTCTTCTCCTCTGGATTCTTGGGATAGTTGGTTGGTTGATAGTGGGGCCACTAATCATTTCTATGGATATAAAGAAGTCTTCTCTAATCTAGTGGAGAGGGAGACTAAGCTTCAGATTATTCTTGGAGACAACTTCACTCATCCTGTAAAAGGTTTTGGATCTGTCAAATTTCATTTGAATTCTAGGGAATCGGTTTCACTACATGATCTTATGTATGTGCCAGGGTTAAATAAGAATTTGGTATCTATGTATGATCTGAGTTGACTAAATTCCCAGATTTAACCAAGATCTTTTTCTTTAATGATGTGATTAGAATTTCAATTAAAATAACATAAAGAAACATAAATGCATGTTGTAAAGAAGAGGAAAATGACAATCATCAACAACATAAAATAACAAGACGTTGATAACGGAGTTTGTCTAGGAGGAGCTACGTCTCCGGGCCTCGATGTCAAGATGTAGGCCACTGCATTAAGTTTTGTCAATAGTGATGATGTACATAAGAGATGACATTGCTATTATACAAGGAAAATGCCCTCACATAGGAGTGGATCCAAGAGATGTTCCACTACAGGAACTCTCAGTAAAAAGGACTCCTATCAGTATGGCATAAACTCATGCATGATGATAGTGAGCATCCCGCCAACATGGCATAAAAGGGATCTCAATGCAAACATTCATGGCGACACATGAGTATCCCATCAACATAACAACAAAGGGATCACAAATAAAACATGGTGAATCATGACAACAAGTACATCCCACAGATGATTCCGCATCACGTCAACAAGAATCATGAAACAAGTAAGAAAATAAGATCCCACATTAAACATCAAACAGGGATCTATGCAACACAATGCATAGCAAAAAGAAGTACATGAACACACTGCATATACCTCGCATCCTGGGGTCATCTGAAGAAGAGGATGTCAAACTTCTGAAGTTGGTCGTACCATCAATCTCGCGGTGTTGAATCTTAGGGAAGTGGCTACTCACACATGAACGCTGACACCTGCACTCCACTTTGAAAAGTGGTTGAAAAATGAAATGATCAAATGGAAAATCTGAATGCACCATTAGATTTGTGGCGTCGAATAAGGTAAAATTGATTGTCAAATTTCTGAATTTTGAGAAAATGAAAATATGGGGCTTAAGGAATCTTTTAGATTCCCCCTAGATTCCTCAAAGATTCCACCTGGGACATCTGAAGATTTTCTGCTCAGATCAAAATTATGACTGCGCCACCAATTTCGTGTCACTGAGAGGTGTAGGATCGACATAAAGATTTTCCAATTTGGACACTGCAAAAATTTCACCCTCCTAAGAATTCCGCCCAATCATGGTTCCACCTGCCTCTTCTTTGGGCTCATGGTTCCACCTACAATAAATTAATTAAAAAATTATACACCTCGATTCACTTGCACACTCTCGACCTCGTGAAACTATGTTGGCTCATGGTTCCACCATTGGTCTGCTTCGTTCCATACCCCTTCTCCCCCCTGTGCAAATGAATACGAAGGTTTATATCGGGCTCGTGGGTGAAAATATCAAAGTTGGCCATTGTGGCTCAATGGTGGCAAGCTATTCTTGGTGGGCGGAGGTCACAAGGTTGAACCCCTTGCCATTCCATTACATATTTTTGTTTGGCACTATCTGTTTATGGCATGTTATGGTTTTTTTTGTTGGCGCGTTAATTTTTTGGGGGTGGTTGTTTGGTTGTATGCCACCTTATGGGGCCACCTGGTGGGGGCTGGCCCATGTGGGCTAGGCAGGTTCGATCCTCGCCCACCTGACATTTACGCTCAGTGTATATATTAATGGTGGTTGTTGGGGTGTGGGCTGGGTCCACTGGAGGTGGCCTACCCACCCCATACATTATGTTTAATGTGGTATGGTGTTCGTTGGGCCAATGGGGGTCATGGCCCATCGGCCCTTTAATAATTGAATTTTTTTTTTGTAATATAGTTTGGGGTGGCGGGGTTGGTGGCCCACCACCTCATTTATATATTTTTTAATTTTTTTTATTAAAATAGGGCAAGTTTTAAAAATTTGAAATTTGGACTGAAGGAGACAATTTAACAAGGATACAATTTTACCTGGAATTTGGCCGGAGTTGGCTGGATTCTGTCTTCCGGAAAACTTCTGAATTGTGTCTCCATTAAGCCTGCCCAATCAACAAAAGTCAACCAAAACTTTGACTCGCTCGTTCTCCCTCATACAAGCTCAGATTGATGAACCGTTCGTGATGTTGCGATGAGGACAACATGATCTACGCTTTGGTATTGGTCTGAAAGCATTCCGATCACTTTAATTTTTGAGCTTCCATAAGCCCTCTTTGTCTTGTGTGTGTCTCTAGAGCCACCTAGATCGATATCTGCTTTGGAAGATAAAGGGATAAAGGTTTCCTTCATAAAAGGGAAATTTATGACTTAGTCCATAGGGTCTCCAGTGAGAGATGCATTCACATTTGGGTCAAGATTTGAAGGACTCTATAGAGTCACTGGAAGACCACTAGTAGCACTAGTTCATAATAATAATCATCTAAGCAAATTATGGTACTGCGGGTTGGCTCATCTACATTATGATGCTCTTCCGAAATTGAAGAAATTGGTTTCTGGCATTCCCAATGTTCAGGCTAACCAAGACGGAGTACGTCTAGGATGTGATAGTGGGAAGTCGACTAGGGGACCATTCCCCTCTAGTGAGAATATAACATATGAAATCCTCCATCTTATCCAATTTGATATATGTGGTCTGATTCATATACATTCCATTAGTGGATATCTCTACTACATCACTTTCATTGATGACATTTCAAGAAAAATATGGATATACTATTTGAAGCATAAAGACAAAGCCTTCGAAACATTCAAAGAGTTCAAAGCATTGGTTGAAAATCTAACAGGGAAGAAGATCAAAATATTTAGGTCTAATAATGGTGGAGAATACATGTCAAATGAGTTCATTGACTTTTTCAAGAATGAGGGAATCAATAAGGAAACAATCGTTCCATATACTCCTGAACAAAATGGATTAGCTGAAAGGAAGAACAAGTCTATAATAGAAGCTACCCATGCAATGCTCCATGATGATCAAAAGCTGCCAAAGTTCCTTTGGGCCAAAGCTTCTCATGTTGCCGTATATGTTCAAAACAGGGTGCCTCATCAAGCCGTGGAAAATAAGACCCCCAAAGAAGCATTCACAAGTATCAACCCGACATTAGCCACCGTTGTATGTTTGGATTCCTCATATATTTTCATGCGTCGAGGGACAAAAGGAACAAGTTGGATGCTATTGGAAAGAAAGGTACATTTGTTGGTTATTGTGAAAATTATAAAGCATATTGAATATATATTCTTGGTCAAAGGAAGGTTGAAATTACCAGGGATGTAACACTTGATGAAGACGCAACTCTTGGAAAAGAAAGAGACCTTCCTCCACCTACTCCTCTCAAGAAGAGGAATGATGAAAGGGATATTCTAGATGGTCCCTCCATACCCGAGTCTAAGACTGATACTATTGATGATCCCATGGAGTTTATGGACCTCTTAGATCCTCCTACTAGGAAGAGACTCCTTTGGCTCCACGACACTCTACATGATGCTAAAAGACATGTTCCCATTCAAATACCATTTAGAGAAATGAAAAATCCATGTAGGTACCAAGCATATGTTGCATCCATGATCACTATGATTCAAGCCGAACCCTTCGCATTCAAAGAAGCCATAAAAGAACAAGTTTGGAAATATGCTATGGTTGAGGAATACAAATCTATTATGAAGAATGATGTATGGGATGTTGTGCCTAGAACAAAATGGAAATATATGGTAACTTCAAAGTGGCTATTCAAGATCAAACATGGTGTTGATGGTAGCATTAAGAAATACATGGCAAGGTTCATGGCTTGAGGATTCTCATAGAAATAGGGAGAAGATAATGATGACATATTTGCATCTATGGCTTGATATACAACCATCCATTTGATAGCAGCCCTTGTCACAAGTTAAGGATGGACTCATCATCAAATGGATGTAAAGACCACATTCCTTCATGGCATATTACAAAAAGAAGTGTATGTTGAAAAACCACAGGGATTTGAATTGGAATATCAAAGAACACATATTTTCAGGTTGAAGAAGGCATTGTATGGCTTGAAGCAAGCTCCCTAAGCTTGGTATGTGCACATAGACAATTATTTGATGAAGTTGGGGTTCACAAGAAGCAATGCCGATCCCAACCTCTACTTCAAGGTAGTCCAAGGTATGCCATTGATTTTTGTTTTATATGTTGACGATCTATTCTTGACAGGTAGTGAGCCTTAGGTGATCAAGTGTAAGAGGGGGTTAGCATCTGAATTTGAGATGAAGGCCCTTGGACTCATGCACTACTTTATAGGCCTTGAGTTGTGGAAAAGGCCCAGTAAATTTTTCCTTTCACAAGAAAAATATGTTGTAAAGATGTTGGAAAGGTTTGGAATGATAGAATGGAAATCCATGGCTACTCCAATGGAAATAAACTTCAAGAAGTTATGTGGAGAAGTTGCAGGACCTGATTTGGAGAATCCATCCAAGTATAGACAGTTGATTAAGGCTCTGATGTTCTTAGTAAACACCCATCTAGACATATGCTACACAGTGATTACATTGAGAAAATTCATGACGAGCCCCTCCACATACATTAGATCAATTCCAAACACATTTTGAGATATTTGCATGGGTCAATCACACTCCGCTTGAGATATTCCAGCAAAGATGTTGGACTTCATGGATACACTGATGAAAAATGGGAAGGAAATGTGATTGATAGGAAAAGTACGTCTTGACGTCGTTTCCTTCTTGGATATGCCATGACATCTTGGATGAGCTAGAAACAGAAGTTTGTAGCATTGAGTATTGTTGCTAGCATGGCTAGCTATGAAGCGGTTTGGTTAAGGAATCTCTTTGGAGAGCTATTTGAGCAGGTCTTGACACTATAGTGATATATTGTGACAAAAAGAGTGGGATTCCTCTAGTAGAGAATCCTTTGTTTCATGAAAAGTCCAAGAACATAGAGATTTGATATCATTATATTCAAGACATGGTGCAGAGAGGAGCCATTCGACTTCGTCATATATCTACAGATGAGTAGATGGAAGATATTCTCACCAAGGCTTTACTGAAAGGAAAGTTCTTGGTCTTGAGAGAGAAACTTGGATTAATGGACGTGACCCCTCTAGATAAGGGGCAACACTGATCAAGGACACTAAGCCAACTCTTCCCACCCTGTTTGATCTCCTAGGGTGAGGAATTGAGATAAAGGGCTCCACGATTGAGGGATCTCAGGACAATAGAGTATAACCCTATTTGTTACCCATAGAGTTGGAGATGCTGCTCCCATATCTTCATAGGGTTGGAGATGTTGCTCCCCTATCTGGTCTATATAGAGTATACCCCAGTTGGCATGATACCCATAAGTTAAGCTTGTTAGGAATATCACTCCCCATTTGGCGAACGGGTTGAGAGTATACTTGGTGTGTACAATCCAAGTTAATTATGATGTAGGTGTTCTACCTCATGAATCTTGAGGGTCATTGATGGGAAGATCTATAGGTAGGAAGATTGGGTTGATATTTTCTCCCCTTTATGGTTTTGGGTTGAGAATGAGATCCCCGATGTAAATCCAAAGTTGAAGATGTTCTCCCATGTATGTTTGGATATCCTACTTCTTGGTATGGGTGGAAGCTAATGCTTCCTGATTCTTCTTCTTTTAGATTCAAGAATGTTTCAGTAGATAGAGTTGAGCAGAGACGAACATATATTGGCTGTGGAATTCTTCCTAGTTGAGAGGGAGTATTAATTTATGAAACTAGAACCAAATTCTAACTTAGACAACTCAGATGATAGAGACAATTATTGCATTGAGTTCCTCTTTTTGAGAGGACCGAAATTGACCTAAAAATCACCTCATTTGGATAAGAAGAAGTTTTTTTTTCAATTTATAAACCCACTCATGTACATTGGACAAGGTCATCCTTATACACATGTACAATTGGACAGGTCAACCTAAACATCAAGTGGACCCTTGTTATGAATAATTTGGTATCTACAGATAAATACTAATTCCCTAGATAAGTAGCTATATCTAGAACAAAAATTTAAAGCACTTTAACCTTTTTCTATAAACAATAGATAATATAAAGAGAATGAGAGGACCTACTTATACTTTCGCTTTCCTCTTGTCTCCTTTGTATCGGTCCTGTCACTCCTTCCCGTACTGAACATGCTTGAGAAGTACTTGTAAACATCAACATAAGAAAAAGAACCAAGCAAAGCAAAAGATCTATTGATTACAAGTAAATGGAATCAGATACATTCACACATATAAGCATCACATATCAAGATAAGCATATGGAAAAAGGTGCAAATACTTTATTGAATAGAAGGAAGAACTACAACCATGAAGCCTGATTCAAAGTCACTCCTCTAGCTTTGGTTTCATCCACATCACATCATACGCATGACAATCTGGCAACATAACAACACTTACAATAGTCTCAATTCTCAAACTAACATTATCTCCTTATAATCATCAAAGTCCAGCCCCTGATCACTTAGATGAGTGCTCAATTTATAGGAAGATGGAGGAGGTTTTGTCATCAATGAGGGTATTGAATGACCTTCCATAATTAGAATTAGTTCCATGGATGAAGGGATGAGAGGATAGGATGTATCTTAACTCATTCCTCATCCATTTTCGAGCTCATAAGAGATGAAAAGTGTGGGAATCTTCTAGAAGGATTCAGAAGATAAGAATATTCCCCAAACCCTATGTGAATTTCGCTCAAACTCGCCCAGCGCAGGTCAAAGAGGGCCTAACTGCTCTGCAGAGCACCCTGGCATGGATTGAACTGCTCTGTAACACACCCTTGCATGGGCCTACCTACGCTGGTCCCTCTAGAGGTCATTTCAAGATGTTTTTAGGCCATGAAACTATTTGGGAAGGAGGCATTCAAAAGGCTGACTTGTTTAGGGCATGTAGCAACTAAAATTAGGGTTTGATGAGCCCTAAAACATTGATCTGGATGATGGGAGTGATGTGCCCAAATGGATTTATAACAACCCTCAACAAAGCCTATAAATAGAAGAGACCTCAGGCTCATTTGAATATCATCATCAAGCATGTTCTTCTCTACTCGTCTATTGGTTTGGCTTACTTAGGTTCATCAAAAGAAGTTCGCTTAGGGTTTAAATTTTTTGGTCTGAGGTTCACATGTGTCTAGGGTTATTTTTAATGGTTGCATGCACAACTCTAGACAAATTTGATTGTAGTCACTCGCTCTCTATGTTTCAAAGTGTGACTATAAGGTCACAACCACTCACATGACTGGCTAAAAGGTGCGACTGGGGTCTGAGATCAGATTTGGGTAGATTTGACCATAGTAGCACACATAAAGAGGCTAAGGGAGTGACTACAACGTCATAGTCATTCATCTGACAACTTGAAGGGAGTGACTAAGGGTTTGGGTGTTTTCCTCTCCACAGTCACATGATCACAGTGAAAGTTGCTCACCCATAGTGCCTCAGAGAGTGATCGAGAGGTCACGATTCACTTGCAGAATAACTTGATGAGTGCGACCAGGCTTTTGAGCTAGGGTTTGATAGTTGACCATAGTTGACTACAATTTTATGATGGCTAGAAGTTTTCTCTCTATTGTACAGTAATTTCGGAAGTCTGTCTCTAATTTGTATTGGGTAAATCTCTATTTAAAGATTATGTATTGGGCTCATTGCACTCTTTGCTGAAATATTTTATGAAATTCTAATAAGAAGAAGATTTGAAAGGGTTTCCCCCCTAGTGGGGTTTTTCCCTAGTCTTTGACCAATCTGGTGTCTCTTATGGTTGTGTTATTGTCTCTGTTATCACTGCATATATATTTCTCTATCTTTAGTTATTGCTTATGAATGGAAACACTATTAATGATTGGATGCATTGCTTAATGAAGATTTGAATTGGGCTGAAGTGATTGAAACAAAATGGAACAATATGAAAATTTAACATCCTATTGGATTTCAGAAATATGCCCATTAGCTCAAGAAATCAGTATGGAGGTGTCAAAACCACAAAGGTTGACCATCGAGCGAATATTCGTCGATCTCCAGGGAAATTATCATTGATTTCATTAGGGAAACATGCCAAGGAAGGTGCAATCAATGTCGAGGTAGGGCAAACAAATGCTTTGTGGGCAAGCTCTCTCTCCATACATTATGGGGTACCACACCACTTGCCATTGGATCAACATGAAGGTTGTCTTCCATCTAATCCAACACCTAGAACATTTGGTGAATGTTGGAGTGTAGACCCCGCCCCCCCCCCCCCCCCCTCCTTTGCTAATGTCACAAGGGGGGCCCACTTTCGATTGGACATTGATAGTAGAGAACAACTACCATTGGATTAACGAACCGACATCATATTGGGGCTTGGCTTGTGTTGTCACTAAATCTTGCACCATGCAATAGCATGAGACAGGAAATCTCCGTAGAGACAACCTTTGGGTTAATTGTAGATCAGTGCCTAGGATATCTTAAATAGAGGAGTGCTTGTAAGGTTATATATGAGTGGGTTGCAACACTCCAATTTTCACGTAAAAATTAATAGGAGGGGACTTGGTTCAATTAGATTTCAAAGAGGTAGATTCAAGCCAATTCATGGATCCAAATGCTAGGGGTATATCAGGGAAAATTTTAAGAACCCCCCCTAAATTTACATGTATAATAAATGGGCGAATCTCCATGGTATATAGGAAAAATGGAAGGCGATTTTATCAATAATATGATATGTATATATAATTTTTTGGCGAATCTCTCACCAGGCATGGCGAATATTTTACTCAATTATAAAATCTTTTGTTTATTGAATACACAAATGAAATCATTGCATTTCTTTAAAATATCTTTTGAAATCAAAATTACCGAAATTACATATCGATAACCTAGTGGGTGTAAGATAAAATTCACCCATGCCATTCATAGAAAGCATGAGAAAAAACCTAATACTATA
>APFE031548759.1:263392-278638 GCA_000404065.3 Pinus taeda
AAATGTACTATGATACAAAATATTTGCCCACTAAAAATTTAAAACCCCTTAATTTCGCCAAAGGGCGAACATTCGCCCCTAAAATCACCCCTAGGGTATATGGAGAAATCTCAAAGAGAAATGGTTTCTTCTTTTGGTGGCCTACACATGGAAATGACACAACTTGAACTAAAGTTGAAGTGGGGAAGGAGGGGGGGAGGAGAAGGAGGAAATTAGGTGTAGAGGGCCATGACAATAGAATCTTCAGCCACTAATTTCCAGCAGAGAGTGGAATTCAATGGATAGGGTTGTAAGCAACACAAAATCCTAAACCATGCTTTTTTGATGAAATGATAGAAATAGAGGGAGCTTATTTTACAATTTCAGGCATGCATAGTAATGGGTATCAATCTCTGTTCAACAGTTGAGGTAAGTCTGAGCCACCACAGGTACTGTAATCTACTCACAAACATAAGTAAATATGAAGGATTACACGTACTACATGCATATAAATAACAAAAGTGATTTTGTGGTCTTGTACGGGTACTCTCTTCTATTTAGCGGTGAAGACAAATCCATTAGTTAGAAAGAAACATAACAAATTTATTGACTCTTAATACTATTTTAGAGAAGAAATTCACAATGAAATGAGGTTACAGAAGGAATTTTTTTTTGCACATTAATCATGTTAGGAATCAACAAGAAAATACAATTTAAATCCAAGGGTCCAATAAACAATCCATACACTCAACAATGAATCAGTGAAACCCCCATGAATAAGAAAATTAGAACCAAAATGGCATCACGGAGTTCAGCCCTCCCCGGGTGAGAAATTCCAGAGCCCTTGTTATATGTTTCATCTCCATATTTATAAGAAGAGGGGGAGATCTTTGAGTTAAAATAAAAATATTTGAGCCTAAGCCCCCAAATGTCATGCTAGACTAGTTGTCCTGGCTCTGTAAGGCTCTGCTACCACCTACCTAAAGATTACAACAGGGATCGAATCCATTTCTTGGAAAAAATGCAGAAATAAATGCACAGAGAAAGAAAATTGAGAGTGGAAAGAGGACGTGTCCCCTTGCTACTTCAGTGGATGCCTTGGATAGAGCCATGCCCCTGCTATCATCAGGTTTTTTTTGGCTGCTTGAGGCAGTTCACTACTGCTCAACTGACTTCTATCAATTCTCCTTTAAATGCCTGAGTGACCTGTTCAGTGGAGTAGGGAGTGGAGTGGGAAAGGAGTGTGCCCGAGTGGTCCTTTGCTCTGTCAAAAGTAGAGAACCATGCCATTCCATTAAAAATTCTTGAATTCTCCCCATACCATTCTGCAACTGTGCCATGTCTTATTCAATATCGCTACTGCCGACCCTTCTGTCCATTTAAATCCTTGTACAGTGCTATCGGTGTACCATGCCACGGTCCTTTAAATTATTTAAAATAGACAATAGATGAGAATTTTCAATTAAATCTTAAGCCCCTTTTATTTATAACCCCTTTTATGAATTTCCTTATATGACTGGGGGAAGGAACCAAAGGGCCATGTGTTTGGCGCTAAAGCTCTCAATAACTGTATGGAGACAGGGTGCTTTTTCTTTATATCACAGAAGTCCCACATCAGCCAATTTCCTAGACCCAAAATCCTTATAAATCCCATCTCATTATATATCGCATTCGGGGCTTTTCCTTATCCCAATCGCAATCGCCGATAAGCTTGAAACCAAGAATTGTTGATCATTGATAAAACTACTGACGTCATCACTACCACGTGTCACCCTATGAGTGGTGACATGTGGCACCTAGAAATAGCTCCATAGGACCTCAGAAAATGTCAAAAACAAATGACATGTGTCCACCCGCCACGCCATCATCCGCATGTGTCACGTCATTGTTGGTGTAAGCTGCCATGTCAGCTCAGTGGACCAATCAGAGGCCGCCACATGGTCCCCTATAATAGAGAGAAAAAGGCTGGCCAGACCTTGGTTTTGCAAGGAATTCCTTTGTATTTGAAAATTGGATCTCCTCGGGACTTTAACACAGACATCGCAAATCAATAGTTTTTCATTGTTCCGGAGCTGCGACCCTTGTTGATCACTGATGCCATGTGGAGGAGAGAAAAAGGGAGAGCTCAACCCTTGTTTTGTAAAGAATTTCCTTTGTATTATGGAATCAACACCTTCTAGCGATACAACATTATATCACATTTGGCCCTGTCTACACAGTTTTAGGACTTAAAAACCCGTTGATCACCGATGAATACTGAGCCCTGATTTGTTGATTGCTAATATGTGATACTGACAATCGACAAATAATTATTTCTACTTACGCCACTCTTTACCCACCTGGAACCATCAACACCGATATGCAATTGCGATGAACCTCCTAGGTCTCGATTGTGATTTTTCCCTCAGACTTAGCCATTTTTCTTGTTTTTTGAGTTTTCAAAGGAATTCTTCAATAGGGTCTAGCTTCTAATCCAGGAAGCCTTTTTTAGACTTCTATATACCACCGGAAATATTTTTCTAAGCACTATGCAATGGAGAGGGTCCCATCTAGCTCTGGCAGCTTCTGTGGCTCAGCATTTGGCATCAAACTTCACTACTATTGGGCATTTGAAGCAACTGGTGACTAAAAAAGAAGTGAGTGACAACAACTTGGATACAAAATCATAAAAACGATCTTTCATATTCGAAAAAGGAAAAATAGTTGTGAATTTCAAGATAATTCGCCATCAAGCGTTAGAAGATTTATTAAGTGCTCCATCATTTAGACCAACTACTTATATAATGCATTGTCCTAATATATTTCTTCTTGTTGATGCACCATATGATAAAGGTCTAAGCTACTTATCGACATTAGTTGTACATTGTTTAGATAAGATAAACATGACACCTTATAACCATAACTTTGTGACCATAATTTCAACTATATTTTCCCATAAACGGACAAAAATTTCACATAACCAAGCTGATGGGAAATTTCTTGTCCCACTATAACTTGCAATTTCCACGAGTTTATCCCTCTATGTGTAAATTTCACCAACAACTTCCAATTTCCATACTGCAACACCCCCTTAAGTTTTTCTAGGTTCCCTTTTGTGGCACTTATTCTCAAAATTTTGGGGACTTTTCACCATTCCCACCACTATGAATTTTTCAAGCATTTTGTGGGCATATGTAGCAATTTATCTTATATCTATTTTTGGCATGAGCAAGACTAGTGCTACTACTTGGGCTTTGATACTTCCTTATTGGACTTCAAGTTTCTTGGGAATAACTATGGTGATTCATATACGATTCAAACCAATACTTTTGTTCATGACAAGGGCGAAGAAATAAGAGAGTAATCCAATGGTTAGATCCATATATAGAATTCCATACATATTCTATTATGTGGAAAAGCTATCAAGTTGTCTTTTCTGTAGGCGATGTTCCTATTAGAGTGTACAAAATAAGGAAGATCGAGGAGTCCCCTATCTAAAGTATCAACCCATGAGAGTCCATTATACTTTGTGGGAAGAAGACAACTGGGCTACATGGGGAGGGTTAGAGAAGATAGACTAAACCAAGATGTCATTATATGTTTATTAGAAGTATTTTGAATAACTATATGTATTCTGCAAATTCTTTTAATACTGGGTAATTTTCTAAATTTGATTGTTGATCCACATTTATTTCTTCCAAGCGAGTTACAAGGATTTGGCATCCTTTTCTAAAATTCTTTCTTAGCTGCATAACAAAAACTTAACTAATGGATATCGGCCTTGGTATCCCCTAGACCTGCTTTTGCTATCCTTTATCACCAAAACAAATAAAATATTTGTTGTAGCAGTCATAAATTGCATGATCCTTTATGAGTCAGTCCATGTTAATAAGATAATCGTAAGAACCCAATGAAATTATATTCACTTCCGCTCTTGTATTTGACCCATACACGTTGATAGGACATTCCTTCACCAACTCTATATTTTTCCTATTTGTACCTATAGCCAACTGAAATAACCATGCTTTCCAATGCTTATTCTTTTTTAAACTAAATTTATCAACCAATTTTGGATCAATGTAAATAGGACTAGCTCCTAGCTCAATTAAACTAGCAATAGAATGATGATTTAGCTTACCTTATATTTCAATCATATGTCCCTAGTGCTCAAACTTCTTGTTATTTAGTGTTGCAAAAATTCTAGGCGCGTCCTTACCCATATCTTCCACTATATCTGTTGCATGTAGGTTATGCACAACCCTCAACTTTCCATCTTTATGAGGACAATCCTTGTATCTATGATCTCTTTTACAACACCAACATTCAGTGGGTTGGAATTGAGGTTTCTAGTTTGTAAAATCACCCCATATTGGCTCATTAAGGATTGGTGATGTCTATTGATTTACCTAGGAACTATTTTTGAAAGGTGAGGTTTTACACCCTTTTTCCTCTGTTCCCTAAAATTCCTTTTCTTGGTGCCCAAAATTCTTTGAAGGATTGATTTTTTCATACTCTATTCATGCAGTTGCTCTGCCTTTCTCATGGTTGCATCTAGGGTTTTAGGTTCATCAAATTTAAGCTTATCACCATAAAAAGATGATAACCCACTAACATAGATTTGAATTTTAACATTTTCATCTTTAATAAAGCTCACGTACATCAACAAATCAACGAAATTTTGACCATACTCCTCCATGGTCATATTCCCAAATTCAAAGCTCGAAGAATTCTTGCATTTTTATCTCATAGTAGTGCTTTGAAAAATATTTCCTTTGGATATATTCCCTAAATTTCTTCCATGTAATTTTCCTTTCATCCAAAGGCTTCACCTCCTTGAGTTGTTCCCACCATAAATTAGCCTTTCCCTTCAAGTGATAAATGGAAATTATGGCTTCTGAATTTGAGGAATAATTATATAGATGCAAATATTTCTTCATTTCCAATAGCCAAGCTTCAATTCTTCTCCTTTATTATGCTATTCATTGAATGTGGGAGGTTTAAGTTTTCTAATCTCTCCCTATGAATTATCCTCGTATGAACTTCTCTTTGAATTATTGACTTGTAATACACTTGGAATATTGCCTAGTTCTAAGGTAGTGTAAGATTTGTAAGAAGAGCTTCGGCGTAAATCACATAAAAAAGATCATTGTCGACGCGTTTCGAACCAACTAGTGTGGTTCATCGTCAGGACAAGTTGAAGACACATATCAGGCTTAGCATGTTAAATAGATTGACCAGAGACTCCAACGGCTACATAACGGCTAATTTGGACTCTGGGGTCTAGGTCAAAGTTATATTAATAAATTTAATATTATTTTTATTTTTAATAATATTAAGATCTAATATATATTTATTCTATTTCTATAAATAAATAAGTTAGTGTAATAGCATCAAAAAATATAATAATTCCAAAGGTTATCCTATAAATAAAAATGATTTATTTACTAATATACGTTCTTAGTCAAAATTAATCATAATAATCGGTTGAAATTAAATATATAATTTTAATGGTAAGATTAGAGCTATAAATTATTCATTTAGTAATTCATTTACTAAATATATATATAAACTTAAGGTAAACTAAGAGATTACTAATCCTTATGGTTATTTTAAAAAGTTAAATTTGTTTAAAATTCTCTGCTTATAGAATTGTTTAAATTGTTAATTAATAATACTATTATGAATTTCAGGAACATCTAAACTCTAATAGTTAGTTTGAAAAATTAATAAGATAGTTTATTAACTAGTTTAATATATATATATATATTATTTTTAACATAAAACTAAAGACAAATTGTTAAGAGGTATCTAGACATACTATATTTATTTATCGCTAATTTAAAGAGATGATTAGATAACAGTAACAAAATGTAATAAAGATAAGAGTATAAATATCAATGTAAATAAAATAAATAGAATTGGCACCTAGAATAAATAATAATTAACTACGTAATAATAATGGCCTTATGAATGCGAAAAAAAAAAACAGTAAAGAAAAGAATATAAATATCAATGTAAGTAAAATGAATAAATTAGAACCTAGACTAAATAATAATTAACTGCAAAATAATAATGTCCTAATGAATGCATTAGATAATTAACTAACCAAGTTGGAGAAGGTGCCCCTTCAATGCAAGAAATCATATAACTAAATAAAATCAAATTAGAATAATAACTGAAATTTTGTATATATATATATCTATATCAGCATAAACCTAAACTTAAGTAGACTATTAATGATAATGCTCATAAAGACATAATGGGGAATATATAAATGACAGCTATATATATCTATCTATAAATTTGTATGATAGAGGAGAATATACTATACGAACACTACGGACAGGAATCAACTAGGAAGAGCTCCAAAGAAACATAGGAGGAGGATGACAAGAGGGAATCTAAAGGAAACCCTAGCTCAAGGTGGAAGAGGAAGAATCAGACAGAATCAGGGGGAACGAAGCAAGAACAACAGAAGAACCAAGGGGGCGGGGGGGGGGGGAACACTAAGAAGACAGGGCGAGGATCCAACACCTACTAACCTTCCAGCCATCATCTCTGTTGAGATTGATAGGCCTTTTCTCAATTTCTAAAGCTTCCCTTAACTTACGATGATGGAACTGAGCCACCTTGGCAATAACCTTGGTCTCCTCTATACAGACATGATGCCTGGTCTTGTCCACATGCTCTTCTAAGGCTGAAGAATTTGTTCTCCCATGTCTTAGGTCGACAGCATGTTCGTAGATTCTTTGCTAGATGGATTGTCCTGTTTCTCCTATATAGGGCGTCCCACATGAGCAAGGAAGCAAATAAACCCCCTTCATGTCCATAGGGTTAACAGGATCTTTCACAGACCGAAGGGAATTACGAATGGTTTTGAGGGGCCTGAAGGTTGAGGGAATATCAAACCTTCTGAGGATCCGAGCAATCTTGTCTGTGGTCCCCTGGATATAGGGAAGATGGACACCCATATGGTGTTCCTTAGGCTCCTTCTTCTTAAACGCATTTCTGGAGGCTTTAAGGAAGGCTTTCTGACCTAGGTGCCTACTATATCCGTTTTCCACAAAGACATCAAGGAGGTGGGATCTCTCTCTATCCAGGCTCTCATTGTCCGAAATCCTGAGGGCACGAGTAGCTAGTGTGTTAAGTACCCCTATCTTCTGAGCTGGGAAATGATGGGAATCGGTGTGAAGATACTGCTCCGTGTGCGTTTTCTTACAAAACACAGAGTGGGAGAGAGAATCATTCTCCTTCCTAGAAATAAGAATATCCAGGAAAGGGAGGCTACCATTGACCTCTTTTTCCATGGTGAACTTAATAGCTGAGGACTAGCCATTGAGGTGATTGAAGAAGTGATCCAGCTCCTCATGGCCATGGGACCAGATGACATTCGTGTCATCTACATACCTTTTCCAAAGCTTCGGAGGGAGATGAGCTGAGGCTAGAGCTCTGGCCTCAAAATATTCCATAAATAGATTTGCCACAATCGGGGAGAGGGGGGAACCCATGGCAACACCACAGGTCTGCTCAAAGAACTCACCCTTAAAACAGAAGAACGTGGAAGTGAGACATACCTCAACCAGATGGGCTGTATCTGGATCTGTTAGGCGATAGATCACTTCCAAGGCCTCTTTTATAGGGATGCAAGTGTACAATGAGACCACATCAAAGCTGACCAGAATGTCTTCTGGCTCAAGCTTAATATCCTTGAGATCCATGATGAAGGATGCCGAGTCCTTCATGAAGGACTCAGTGCAACCAACCAGGGGCTTAAGCTTAAGAGCCAGAATTCCTTGAGCTTCCAACACCTCTTTCCCTGATTTTATCTTCATACTCATGTTATTTCCTAGAATTAGTCTATTGGTTCAATTCTCTCTATATCTTGTTCAGACTTTGCAACATTTGGTTGTTAATTTGTTGTTTCTCATTTATTTATCTATCATTATAAACTTTGAAGTTGAGTACCTCCATTTCAAGGCTTCATGGTATCAAAATATATTTCATCTATCCTATCCACTCCATGACCATTTGACTATGTCTCAACTTTTCACACGCTGATATTTATAGCCTTGACCTCTTCTTCTTCACTATAAGGTCCCTAAGCATCTTTTGCACTTTTGGTCCTCATTATGTATTTCCCATTTCTTAGCCCTATAAGGTTCCTATAGATTTTTGACAAATTTGTGGTCCAATTCCAAAATTATGGGTTAACCAACATGTTCTCTTCATCAATAACATTCTATTGACTACCTATTTGCATGGATATGATATATGGGCGAAAAGTTATGCCCTTTGGAATTTTCATCCTATTAAGCCATTATTGTAACCTTCTCTTGGAATTTCAATAGAAACTTTCCCTCAAATAAAAATTCTAGGTTGGTAGCTATGTTTTTCTCATAAACATCTTTCTTTTGACTACTCCCTTGTCCAATTCCAGCTTTCGGGCTAAAAGTTATGGGCCTATCAAGTTTGGTTTGCCTATTCAATTTCTCCCTATCTATTTTTTTATGGCACTAGATGTCGACAAGAGGGGAGGGGGTCTCCTCGATATGAAGTCCCAATTATACCTCACACCATTCGGAGTATAAGCCCCAACCATAAATAAAGTCGATTGCCATAATAATGATCTTAAATATGGGCCTTTGCTGCAATAAACATATAAGAAGACATACATATAACTTTGGTGACAACAAATGAGTAAAATTTGTGGAATATCAATTGTAATGCAAAATAGGTCCTTTCACGTGAGGGGAGAAGAGAGTGAGTATCTAGAAGAAAAGTAACTGAGTACTATCCTTAAAGAGATTCACACACATATGAAAGAATTGTTAGTTAACCTAAAAAATAGTTCACAAGATAATAACGGTCATGAAAGAAAATACAACAGACATTCAATAAGATATATACTAAAGCTACTGAAATAATTCATTGACTTTAGCATGAATGAAATAAAATATAACAAAAACATTTAAATAATAATCTTACAACACCCACGATACATGCATGGAAGTGTGTTGGATCTAAGAGATTTTGATGATTAAGTGAAATTTCCAAGTATACAATACAATGATATGACACTAGCCCGAATAGTGGAACATGAAGCCACCACTTTCTTCTTCAAAGAATGATATTCACTCCTATGCTAGAATAGATAACCCAAGGCTACAAATTCAAGTTCCCATCCCTTTGGTTGAGTTATGAGGATTTATTATAACAAATGAGGTGACCTTTCACCTCCTCTTGTGACGTTTGAGCTCCCTCATGACTCTTGAGCTTATTTTGTATTTATTATATCTAATGATTCTTTATATTCCCTATTTGACTCTTGGACTTCCACTTACATTTACATTTATTATTATTTTCTAAATACAAAATCACATAAGTAAAAATGTGGCTAGAGCTTAATAAGACAAAAATTTATACACTATTCTTGAGTTTGAGGAAACGCTAGCTCGGCAACTTCTACTTGTAGCTCTGATGTAATGTAATGCTACAAAGCTTTGTACTATGTTTCTATTTACTCAAACTTTGATGGAATATATGGCTTATATGTAACTCTTGCCTCCGTTTCATTTGGATAGATAGTTTTAGAGCCAATTTGAATATTATTCCACAACAAGAAAAACTTCATATTCAACTTGGTATGTCCGGATACAAATTGTTTAATGTTCTGCCTTTTGATCTCTAAATCTTATTTGGTGGTTACTCGCCTCAAATTCCTCAAGAATTCTTCAATTTATTACCTAATGATATTTCTCCCCTTTGTTTCCACAAATTCTCCAACAGAAGGTATGTTGTGCACTCTTACCAAGGAGTCCAAACACTGATATAGTCGTGAACAATAAGTTATGATGTTGGCCACATAAATGTTGAGTTATTTGTTACCATGCATAATAATTTTGGTCTCAACCCTTTCCAATTCTACTTCCTAGTTTGTTTTTCCTGGCCAACTCTAATAGTGCATTTATGTGCTTAGTTCCCCATTCTTGGATCTCATTGATGGTTTCATAAACTATCTTTATAACTTTAACATTCTCTTGCAACCAGTTTTGCATTGCATGCAAGGGCACCACCACCTTATGAAGGGTGATCATTTCCTCATACAATTGTCTCAAAGTGTCTCCCAATGATTGGATTTCATCAAATATTACTGTTCACAGCTTCTTCATTTTAGAATCAGTGGGAGATTAGCTTTGATTCTCAAGGAGGAGAGGATCAATCTGTTGCCTTGTAGAAGCTAAATCATTTTCCAATTGCTTATTTTATTCCATCCAGAAATCAATGTTCAATTTTGTAGCCTCTGAAAATGTTGCATTTTCTTCTTTGGTTGTTCTCAGATTCTTCTTGGTACTCATCATAATTACCTTCTTCGTGTGGATAAAAATAGGATGAACCAAATTGTAATGGTGTTTTTGTAGTAATGGTGTACCAAAAGACACCTCCGTAGTAGTTGGTTGTTCCCTGCAAAGGAATATAGATAGATTTGGTGTTGTTAGTGAACAAACTTAGATAAACAAAGCATTTCAAATAGTGAAAACAATACATCTACAAACATAAACTAATCAAAGAGATGAATACGCAAATAATGCTTAATGAAGAAAATAAGTCAACAAAATCATGGAAAAAGGATCCCTTTATTGAATATTGGTGGTAGAATATGAATACAATAGATGAATACTAAACACTTGAAGAGAATTATTTGAGCTCTGGTGCTCAAAAATCCTCAATAAGGAGGTTCCTTTCCTCAATCTCTTTGCAATCTTCTCCTCTCTCTCAAAAGAAGTATGAAGGCTCTCTCAATGGTGGACGCTTCTTCTTTCACTAGGATGATGTATTTCTTAGAAGCAATATGGCCAACATGCTAATGCTCTTCTTTTGCCTCAACAATGAAATGTGGTGTTTCTATGATAGCAATTTGACCAATATAACATTGTCTCTTCTTTTGGTTCCCCCATGGATTGTTTAAATAGATATTTTTCAATCCATCTTCCCTCTCTTGGGTCATGTATGATAATGACTTAAGAGTAGGAAAAATGATTCTTTCGAGGGCTGCATATCTTTAGGCCAACTTAAATTTGACTGTCCTTGACTGGTACATGTTAGGGAATCATCTTCCAAGTGTGGGAAGTGGTCTCAAAGCTATTGAGTCACACTTTTCTTTGACTTTTCAACTTTCGAAGAAAAAGCCACATGGTTGTATTTGTTTTCCTTCAAATATGCTGCACGATCCAAAATTTATATATGAAACCTTAGGAGAAGTTAAATTTGTTGACCTTTCATAATTTCTTTAGCTCGAAAATATTTACTTGTACATTCTAATAGATGACTTTGGGGGTCTTTATAGAGTGTACATTTTTTTTGTGTTAACAGTTGCCACCTAATGTTTGAGGTTAGGAGAAAACATATAATCGAAATACATCACATTTTTCTATTATGGCCGAAAGTCTGGTTAAATTCTTTGAGAGTGAGAATAACTTGTCGCAAAAATGAGTATATAAACCCGTTGACTGAGGAAAAAGGATAACCATGCTCTGAATAAAAATTAAGTGAAAAATAAAAAGGTGTTTATACAAAGCATGCATGTCCAATGATCGTTATGATGACTAGTGAAGAATTATTACAATGAGACATGAAATGGTTATGTCCAGTCAATACTGTAGTAGTTGACATGTTGATGACCGATGAGGATAACTACTAATGCCCTCAAGGGTGTTTCTTTGACAAATATACTGAATATGATGCCCCTGATTCATAAGGATGAAGTAATGTTTGAGTGAGGTGATGAGGTATGCACGGGTCTTCGACTTTGAGTACCTCCCCTGCACCACAATGTAAGCACTCCTGAATGAGGTGCTTAGTGATATGTGGTTTTTCGACTAAATGAAATAATTGCAATGGTCATTAAGTATAATACCACCTTAACATGAAAACTTGTGTTGGTGTCAAATGTTAGGGAGACCGATGACATCAATGGGAAATAATGATTCTCATCGTACCACCCAAGGATGTGCCTTAAAGGGGGGAGTATCCAAGGTACTACATCGATCTTGGATTATGGGTATTGAAGTCGACAGGAAAGAAGCATCAACCGCTTGAAAATGATGATTCGGGGAATCAAGATATCTGATGAAAGCATAATGTAACAAGGTGGGCCAACAAGGTATGATAATGAAAGTTCGTGATATAAATGGATATGGAAAACTAGCCTGAGCCAGAGCTGTATTGTAAGTGGTGGCAGTCAAAACAAATTTTCTAACAGGGATGGCCTTGGAGTCAGTAGGACTTCCAGGGTAGGTGTAAGGATGTTCTTATTGGTTTGAAAGAGGTAATTAATGTGGATAATGTGCGAGCTCCGACCAAGGGTGACTAGAAATTTTTGCTGGGTATAAGACATGAAAATATGGGTGGGAACCTTTTTCCTAAAAAATATTTGTACACTTGCCATAATAATGTAAAGGTGGTTTGGATGTACAAACACAGAGACGGGTACCCCATAAAAAGTGATCTTCAGAATGATGGAGGTATGGTGTTATGTGTTGAGGGCGGGGGCCCTATTGGTTGGTATTTGTGCAGGGTTTTTATGAGGTGGATGAAGTGACATAAATGAGCTCATGCTATATGGGGGAATGGTAGGCCCAAGGTAGAATGTTGAGGTGCATTCGTCTTGATCCGTCATAACTGAATGGGGTGGCTCAGGAGGGTGATATGGTGAGAAATAAGTGAATAAGAGAAGAATGAGGTTAATATTCATGGTATTCAAGTGACATGGCTCCTAGGCCTGAGTAGATGGTCATGGATCCCAATAGTATGTGGGGGTTTATAACATGTGATGTTCCATAGGTGGGAAGGTTCTAACGATGGACATGGACGCTTACCACATGCAAGGGGATGTGGTGGTATACATGGTGGAGATGATGGACCCTATGGTGTATTTCATAGAAATGATGTCAGGATATGAAAAGCATTTGTAAGAAGCCTATCATGCTAACTGGTTAATGATACCTGCACTGTCATTTGGCCATTGAGGTGTTGATCTTGGTAGGAAGTTGTTGATGTACCTACAATTTTAATGACCAATACCCCAAGTGAAAACATTTTGTTGAACATATGAATAATATGAACTCAACTGAATAAGATGAATTGAAAAACAAGAGAAGGTGCACTTGAAGTGGTACTTTGAATGTGCGGTGGGCCCAAAAAATGAGTTTGGGGTAAACATGGAATGGGGGGTACCATGATGAAGATGATGTGGTCCCGATCCTTATGTCCTTGACGATTTTGGAAATGAAGGTCTTGAGATCCTATACCGGGCTCCGAAATATCTCAAAATGGCGATATATATGGAAAAGTGGGCCCCATGCCACCTCATTTTCACTTACTATTTTTGGAGACCAGAGCTATTTCAGGAGTTTTTTCTTGTCATTGTAATCAACCTGTGCACCTGGGAAGCACACAGAGAGAGATAGGTTAGAGCACATAATCCTGCCTTTGTCAATTTGGTAGACTAGGCTAGGTAGGTCGTACAGGGGTGCACTGTATGACATTTTTTAGGATGAAAAAACTTGATTGTGTGGGTGGATGATTTTAGTTGTGTGGTTGCCACATGTATTTTATGGAAAATTTGATTGTGCTTGTTATGGGAAAAAATAGGTGATTGATTGAAAATTTATTTTGGCAACCTAGGAGATTAATTTTTTGAACTTTGACATCCTTGATGGCAAGATGGGTATGTTGTGATGAGAGTGTGACTGAGAGCCTATGGGCATAGTGATTGCAGGGCATGCTGGGGATAATAGGACACTAGCAAGATGGGGGTTACTGAAATTTTTCAGAACCCGATTTTGAGGTTGCAGGGTGTATTCCCGCATTTCTTAGTTCGATACTGGGACATGGATCAGTAGATCTTCGTCATCAAAAAACCTGATCTACTGATTAATGCTGTGGTAGATATCTATTTTGTGACGAGGTTGGTGCCTTGTGGAGAGGTCTTGTCACATTCGTTGCTGGTTGGGAAAGTAGATATTTATAGATAGGTGGAGGTAGAGGGACACTATGGGCCCAACCCTTATGATGGGGGGTGCGTTTGTGCTACTTCGATTAGAGATCTCACTGAGAAAGTAGCACTGATGATGATTGTGTGGCTTGAAGGGCCAGTGTCCCCTCATAGGGTGTTGAGGCCATAGATTGCAGTGTTGGAGAGACTGTAGGTGGGCCACTTTTTTGACTGGGCCGGTTTGTATATCGAGGGATGGTATCCTATATGATAGAGGTATGATAAGGTGGGGTGCAAAGCTTTTTCTATGCCAACATTTTATGTAGTGTTATGTATGAGTGGTTCATGATGCTTTGAACTTTTATAGTAGTGCCATGAGATGTTGCTAGAGACCCACAAATGAGACGGTGGGTGCTAGTGATGCCATGGGCTGGTGGCGGTGCTGCGGGGCGTTATTGGAATGCCTAGGTGGAGGGTTGGTTCAGATCCAACCCTCAGATGATTCTCGAGTACCTATATCATGGTGTGGACTCTAGATGTGATCCAGATATGGGGCTTCATCCTAGTGATGTTTGGGGGTCAATAGGTATGTGATTTGTGATTTCTGCATTTTTGTGCTTTTTTACATGTATATTTATGATGCATATTTTTGTATGATGTTGATACCATGTATATTTTATTGTAGATGTGGGGCCTCGTGGAAAATCATTGGCCTACCTAGTACACAATGGTCTGCGACGTATCAGTGTGGCTGGTGCACCTACTGTACCGTAGTGACAGAGGGATGCTAGGGAGAAGGAGGGACTTGAGAGGCCCATGTAGCATTGCAGAATCGAGATTGGTGGGTCCTCTAGAGAGGGGACTAGCTCCTCCAATTTCAAGGAGATGATGAGAGTATGGGAGCATGCTGAGGTGACTGAGGCATAATCAACAACTTTAGAGGCATAACTGATGGCTTATGAGGATGCTTGGGGCTGAGCAGGCACCCTGAAGAGGGGGATGCCTAAGGAGGGGTGGGATGGATTGAGAGAGGTGGTGGTGGAGATGATGATGGTGCATGACAAGGCACAACGACTAAATATTTGGCACCTCGTGATGGAAGTGGCTATGAGACATCCTATTCTAGCTCTATATGAGGTAGTGGGACCTCAAGAGGGGGGTGTAGGGCCTCATCCCTAGATAACTTTTGATATATGTACCAGGTAAAGCACCCAATATGAGGATGCTCCCCTTTTTTTGGAGGACTTATTTTACCTAGCCTTGAGCCAACAGATATATATATATATATATATATA